>VYZQ01019371.1:51541-94300 GCA_013400655.1 Mystacornis crossleyi
ACAGCCTCTTAAGTGGTGGAATTTCGGCTTTATACATGAATAAGGCTACTGATTTCAAGGTGTGGTGTGCTCTGCTGTGATTTTAGAGATTTTTACTTTTTTTTTTTTGAAAGTGAGAATAATTTTGAATTTTGATCCTGCATGCCTGAATTTGGAATAAGCGTGTTAGCAAAAGATTATGCTTGTATCTTTAAAAGGGAAACCGAATTTNGTGCACTTTAGCAGGACTGAAGTCAAAGTGAAAAAACATACCTTGGTGGAGAATACCTAAAGGCAAGGCAGACAAAAAAAAAAAAAAAAGGGAAAAAAAAACCAAATAAAAAAAAAAAAAAAAAAAAAAGAAAAAAAAAAAAAAAAAAAAAAGAAAAAAAAAAAAAGAAATTTCCCTGAACTTGGCTAGTACATAAATCATAAATCACAGTAGAAATGCTGAAATGCTGTTGACCCAGACATGACTGTGTTTGGGAAAGTAGTCATTAAGCCAGTATCAAATGAGACATATATATTTGGATATAAAACTCAGCTTGCTGCATACCTTTTGGAAGAAAAAAACCCAAATGTCACACTCCATTATTATGGAAATATTTAACCTGAAACAACATACTATAAATAAATTAACCCCGGAAATCAGACAGGTACCCAGGTGTCTTAGACTATTGTTCTATATTGAAGGTCTATGTGCAAATGGACCTTTACAGTTTTTGGATATTCAGTCATAGCTACTGGTGCTTTTCTTTTGTATTTCTCTTTCAACATCAGAAGACAGTCTACTTTTTTAGGAAGCCCCTTCTGATCATGGGGAAAGTATCAGGAACTTCACAGATTGAGGTTGATTCATTCACTTTTCTGTCTTGATTTCCTTTTCTTATTTTCAAAACAGTGGCCTTTTTTTTTTTGTTTTGATTTGTTTTGTTCCATACAGACTCTACAGCAACTCCTGAAATGTCTAAACTCATATTAACTGACACACGCCTTTTATTTTATTTCTTTTTCAACCATCTCTTACAGCAGCTCTTTCAAACACTGATCTCATCTTTCTAATAGCAACCCCATCCCTCCTTAAGTAGGCTTAACCTCTTCTCCTTGTTTCTGACTTTGTATAGCCCTGTCTTGTCCCTAGAAGAAAAATCCGCATCTGAATTGCTTCACCTTTACTTGGATATGGTTCTGTCTGGTTCTCCTTCCATCACCCTCTCCATTCCTTCTGACAGAAGCCCTCCTGCTTTCATCCAGCTCCTTTTACCTTTGTGTCTAGAACAGACAGTGCTACCCTTTCCCTCTGGCTGCAGTTGCTGCAGCAACCTGGCCGTGAAAGCCACACACCTCCTGCATTTTTACTCAGGTGTTTTTTTGCGGGGTTTTGGCTCAGTACAGACTTCTCAAGGCAAGAGCCATCCCATTTTGCAGAACATGACAAGCAACACTGCAGTTTCTGCTGGGAGTTGCTGGAAACATCATCTTGCCCAGTCTCCAAGAACCAGCCTGAAAGCTGCAGCTGAAGGTTGGCATCCTTTCTTCCCCAGCTATGGCTCTCAGAGGTCACTGATATAATTTCAGTACTTGAAATGGTGCCTTGCAAGGGTTACAAGAATATTTAATCCTGGACGTAACAGGGAGTGACCTCAGCTGAAAAATTCAGGTGGGGATGCAGAGCCACAGACTGGAAGAGGAATATTCAGAGTAGGGCTTTGGTTCAGACCCATTCCCAATGCACAACATTTGTATGAAGGCAGACTCTTCAAAGCTCTTTGAAATGTGTCTGAATGCATGAAGAGATTCCAATGGGTTAAACATGTTTGAAAATCCCAGGTGCAAAGCAATTGTGGTGCATTACACCTATCACTTCCCCACTTCCTTGTTTTTTCAGTCTGCTTTAAAAGAAGAAGCATCTGAAATCCATAAATTTTATTTCTTTATCCTCATTTGAACACTACTGTAGATGCCATTAAAATATCCACACACTGGAAACCTCAAGAAATTTGTCATGTTGCAACAGTAGACAGAGGCATAAAAGCCCGAAAATCATTGTTTAGAAGCTTGTAGTTTTAATGGAGAATCTTACCTGTGGTGAAGTAGTTTTTTCTCTCATTTGCCCAAATATACCAGCTAAATATGTAAATTAAACAAATGTTGGCTTGAACCAGCATATCTCTTGGTGGGTTTTTTGTTACCTTTCTATTTAGAAGATATCAAACCTCTTTGCACAAGAGTTATTTGTCCTGTCCCCAGAAGCTGAGTGTTCTTGTGAACTGGCCTTTCCACAGTATTTCTGTATGTGGGCTCTTCATCACAGCTGCTGAAATCAGGCATAAAAGACACCATTAACCTGAAAGAGACAGAAAGATCTCAGTCTGCTAACTTCTGCTGTCCAGGGAGAAAAAAAATCTATCAGAGGATGTCCTTCCCCCATATTTCCTGAGCGGAAATGGATACAGAGACAATAGAGAGGTGATATTACACCCTGGAGCCAGATCTGGGGACACTTACCAAGCTAGACTAATCCTTTGCTCACACAATCATCTCAGCTTGTTCTGTCCTGAGGGAGAAAGCATTCAAAAAATAATCACAGGATCTTTATTCAATAATCTGCCTCTTACAGGGATACAGAATTTTTAGGGCAAGCGATGAATGGCAAATAAAAGCACAAGGAAACAGCAACTGTGGTAAGTTTATATAATATTAGACTCTGCAGTAGCTTCACCTTGGGGATGAAGGAACCTCCCCTGGGAAGCAATAAGTTCTGGCTCTCTGGACAGAGCACAGCAGAAGGTTCCTGGAAACACAGGCCATACCTGTAGATAGTATCTGAGTTTTATCTGAACAGCAGATAGCTTTACAACTCACCTGCAGCAGTCATTGTCAACGGTCAGATAACCTCGTAGTTCATAGTGGAAAAAATCCCAACCACCCTGCCCAGCCCAGCACAAGATGAACACATCTGATAGACATATGGATGGGAGGGTGATCTGGAAGTTAGCTCTTCACAGCGTGGGGATAAAAACAACTTCCAGATGAAATCACAGGTGTTCATCAAATTCTTTTTTAAAACGCCCCAAAATCTAAGAAAAGCCCCAAAGCGAGGTTCTTAGCCCTGTCAAAATAAGGAAAAACATCTCGTGGTGTCATGGCAGTAGACCATGGAAGGGATAGGAGCAGTGAAGTGAGCAAGACTAATGGGTTAATTAACGATTATCCCTATCTGCAGTGGAGAGCTTCTCTCTTTACTGAGCCATGCTGGAGATTATTTGAATGACAACAGGGCTTAATCTGGCACATCCTCCAAGAGTAGTAGAGGCTGGCTAAAACACTGCCCTTCAGGCTCCGCTACGGAGCAGTTTTTTGGTGGCTGTTCTGGCTATGGATAGATTTCCCCCGACCACAAACTCTGCCTGGTTACACCGGTAGTAGCCACTCTGGGGATTTAGTTTTAGTGGTAGACGAATTCAAGGTGCTTTAGAGCAGAAGATTCCCCAGCTGGAGCAGATGGGACTGCTGAAACCATTCGGTGGGGCAGAGCAGTGCTAGTGCTGAGAGGACAGAGCGCAGCTTTGGGTTTGCTGCTTCAGCTGTTATGGCACAGTCAGCGTGGTGTAGCTGGAAGCTCAGACACCTCATTTTACAGTAGGTTTTGCTCTGCCGTCTCTGAGGAGCAGATCAAGGCACCCTGAGAGCAATGAGCCCCCTTCCTGCTTTCCGTTCAATTTAAATATTTTCCTTGTGCAGTTGCCTCACCTGAATTTTATTTCTGAGGAGCCGCTGGTAGTTTTGAAGGTAATTTACCAATGGGCCGGTGATACGAGAGCAGATGGGGATGTGATCAGGCCACGGTCACCCTAGGTCCCTTTCTGAACCACAGTTAACTGATAACTGGGTGTAATGGCTCTATCTGCTCTGCAGTTCGCTGTCCCATCGGGGAGCTCATCCCCCTACAAATGGCAGAGCTCTTGCTCGCTGACCTTTGCTGCAGATCGTTGCAGTACATCAAAAAGATTAATGGAGCGAGTTGGTAGTTTCAAGACCCAGCTCTCCAAATAAAAGATATTTTTTAATTACTGTCCAACCCTATTAGGCAGAGGATTGTATAACATGTGTTTCCTTTTAGGGATGAACTGCCCCAATGGCAGTCGCAGAGCACTTTTGCATAACTCTTTCCCCCTCCCCCTGGCCCTATCTTTGTGCTGATGTGTTAACGTGCAGACATCCTGCTAATGGCTTGGATATGCTTAATCTTAAAAAGCAGTTTTGAGGACGGGGTTGGGTCTCTGCTATATCCCTGGGGCAACTGTTTCCCGAGAGCTGGCAGCACTGCCAAGTTGTTTTGGGATCTTAACTCCTTAGTGCCAGGTCTGATTTCCCTTGAAAGATAAATACCTCTCCCTTTACCTCAACAAATACCATCCATGTTTTGACACAAAGGTTTGGTTTATTTTCTGGTTGGATTCTCATCAGTATTATCCATATTTTTATCTTTTGATGAAGGTTTAATCACTTAAAAGATGTTCACAAGCATCTGCAGCAACAAATTGGCATTTGTGTTTTAGGGCACTTTCCAGTATTACCTGGGTGTTAGAACAGTGAAATCCATTTCTCTTCCATAGGGTGTTATTTCTGGAATTCAAGCAGTAGTTTTCATGTGGACAGAGACGTTTGAAAAGGTCTCTGCCAAGCAAAGCTTCACTCACTGGCTTTTAGCCATCCATTAAACTGGGATGAATCCTGCGGCCTTTACCTGTATGAGTGATTCGGAGCCCTTCAAGCAGACTTAGATTACCTGGATAATTACAGGTTTTTCAAATGCGAGGTGGTTTAGGATCAGACCCATCATTTTCAGTGCGTAGGGTTTGCAGGGTGAAATCTTCAGCTGTACTTCAGAAAGATCTGGTCTTCTCCTACTTTCTTTGCTGTCCACCCCTGCTGCTGGTCAAGCCAAAACGTTCCACTGTTCAAATACCTGGCAACAACTATTTAATTTGACAATTTGTAGATGGTATTCCTGTATTACCCTTTAGGACCTCGATAATAGGTTTTTCTTTAGTGAAGCATTAAAACATTAAAGGCCATAAATTCCACAGTCACCTGTATCCATTTATTGCTAATTTATTATGGAACATATCATAAAACTTTGCTTGACATATAGGCCTCTTCATAACTATAAATCTTTTTTCAACTGTTTAGATAACTTACGCTTAAGTTCAAGGGAAGACCTCTATGAACAAATATTTTAAACATCTATTTATTATGCAACACTAATACGTACAAACTATGTGGCAAATACTGAAAAAATATTACTCTATAGTCAAATTTATCACTTCAGGCTTTTTGGGCATACATCTGTTATAAAAATAAAATAAAAACTTTGTGTCAAGTATCTGCTTTATTTAAAGGTTTAAGGGCTCTAACTGAATAGAGCTGTTATTGCAGTTAACACCAAATATGTAAATGTTTCTCTTCAGATTAAGTTTGCCATTTGTAACCTGAAACTGCAGAAAGGATTGTAAGTGCATTTCATAGGGGAGAGCAAAACCAAAAGATATCAGACTTGGTAATTCTATATCTAAATAGTATCTATAGTATCATTGTTGCTACAGAGCTTGACCTTGCTCTCATGAAGCCATTTTTAAATTCCCAATGATGCTGGATCATATATATGTATATAGAAATAATATAGAAATAATTCAGGCATTTAATTTACTGTTATCTCAAATAATTGCTTGGGATTTGACACTGTTTATACTTGTTGCTTTTAAATTATCTGCTGTTGTTTCTTATGAAAAAAAGAAAACATTTTCTTCCTTGTGGAGTACAAATTCAAGTTGCTTGGATAAATCAAACCAGCATTCTACAGAATACTACTCTTTTTTTTTTCCCCTTAACATTTTTACCCTGGCTGAATTACTAGCATATGTATTTGTTAATAATACATATGCATTATTAGCATATGTAGTAAAGTAATTGGTTTTAGCACCAATGCACGTGCATAGACCCAGACAGCTTCTTTAGCAAGAAGTTGGTTTGTAAAAATATTGTTTGGGTGCCTCATTAAAAGGCTCTTTTTTCTTAGTTCTTTTCCTGCAAATGAGTTTGTTTGCACTTGGAAGGTCATTTTTGTTTTTGAAACAAATTCCCCTCTTAGTGCTCTCCCCATCAGCTGAGCTTGGTGTGTGTTTGCAAACGCTTTGTGACCTCAAGATTTTCTTATAAATTGTTAAACTAC
The DNA here is from genome assembly GCA_013400655.1 of Mystacornis crossleyi. Classification (NCBI taxonomy): domain Eukaryota; kingdom Metazoa; phylum Chordata; class Aves; order Passeriformes; family Timaliidae; genus Mystacornis; species Mystacornis crossleyi. The sequence continues at coordinate 57,756 of VYZQ01019371.1, forward strand.
ATGACCAAAATCACAGTGTAAGGCCAAAACAGTGTGGCAAGCACAACCCTTAATTGGTATATTAAAGTCAGAAAAAAGGGATGGAAATCTACAGTCTACTAAATGCTACTCTTTAAAGTGAGCTCGTTCATAGAACACTAATTAAAACTGTACAGATTTTTTGTGTACTTGAGAAAACCCAAACCCAGCTTACTCTAACGCAATCACAACATCATTAGCATCCAAATGAAAGCAAAGCAACTGATTCATCCAAAACATACAGGAGTTGTTCACCAGTTTTCTGCTGGCTTCATCACTGGATCCTTTAAGAAGGCTTGCTTCTTGGGACAGGACAGGAAGGATTAATGCTCCATAACCATTATATCCAGTCACCAGCCATGTGGGGAGGAGGATCAATTGTTGCTGCTTTGGCCCTGTCTCAACCTCCCAATCACATTTGCTTATTTCTGCTTTCAGAACATTTCTATATTTCCCCCGTCTGAATTCTCTCCCTGCTCTCTCCTTAGCCTCTTTTCCTTATCCTTTTTGCCAGTCCTTTCCCTTTAGTGTCCTTCCACTCTCCCCCGTGCCCCTGCTCCATATGCAACATATGCAGACAGCTCTTACAGCCAGATTCTTGTTCTATCCTTCGTGCAAGAAAATCAGCAGCTACTGTTTTTGATAGACTTTCTGTGCCCCAGATTCTTTTTCTGGGATTTATGTGTTCATAAAAGTATTCATTTTTTGGGACTTGCTGAGAAAAATAACCAGTTCATGTAAAAATAATGAATCAATATAAAAACCTGTTCAAGAGAAGAATGCTAGCAATTTGTAGGCTTAAACAAATCAATTAGCTTTTGATTATATAGTAGACATCATTTTATTATTACTTATGGACTCTGTGTGTCTTTGCGGCTGTCTCCCAGCACATCTCTAAATTCCGCAGTTCCACAGTAAACAACTTTTTATATTACTTCCTGAAAGTTGACCCTGATGGATTGTAATTAATTATATTGCTGATATCTAACAAAATAAGCAACTTTCCCAGTTATTTATGGTCTTAGATTTCACTCAGCTACATAATACAATGTCTCTTTAAACGTTGTCAGGTGCTGTGAAAATTATCAGCCTCCAGCAGCGAAGCCTGGGGAACAAGACAAGGTTTAAAACTAATACCATGAGTTTCAGTTACTGATACAATCTTACCACAATAAAAGAATTACCTTTAATAAATATATTCCAGGACAGTCTGCAACGGGACTCAAGGAGCCAATTAAGTGTTGTATTCAAATGCTTTGTTTTTCTCTGCAGAGAAACTCCTGGGCCAGGCTCCCTTCTGGCACAAGTCTGCTTAAGTCAACAAATGGAGTTACACCCGAGATGAATTTGCCATGCTATGTTTTTCTAAATAGATTAGGGGTCATTTGAAAAGCTGTAAATAAACCTTTCAAATTCTTTAAGGCAAAAAGAAACAAATCTCCAAGAGGAAGAGGAAGGAAAAAAAGAGAGAAAAGGAAAAAAAAAAAAAAAAAAGATTTATTCTGCTTTCCCAGAACTGCAAGTTTCCAGGTGTTCACCTTTTGATCTGGCTACAGGCAATGATTTTCTGAAGTGGTTTCTGATGGTGCCTGACATCATTTATGGCACTCCTGAACAATCTTGTAATGTGCTAAACTACACAAAATTAAGTGAGTTAGTGGCTAGCTAAGAGCAGCAAAAGGGCCATGGATATCACATACACTTTGCTACTTGCAACAACATGTGTAGCTTTGAAGCAGCGTTATTTCTTTGATTTGAGAATGAGCATAAAATAATTACTGGTCTTAATTATCAATAGTACAGTAGGGTGACAGGCCCTTGGATTCTCAGTGTTCAATGCTGCACAAACACAGAGGAAAAAAAAAACAAACGTGTTTTCCCTAATAATTTACAGCCCAGCTTAAAGCAAAACACAGCAATGGAGGCAGCAAGCCATAGGGAGGAAAAAGATGAGTGGTGTGAACCTGCATTAAACCAGCACAGTGTTGTGCCTGGTTGGACAGCCCATGCTGTGTTTGATTAAGTTTTGTATATATCTTATTCATAGTCTGTAATTAAAAGATGGAAGAATCCTTGCCATGAGCAGAACCGGACTCAACTGGCAGATGCTGCACCACTGAGCCAGGGGGAATTTTGCCCTTTATTTCCATGAGTGATAACACAAATGATGCTGTTGAGTTTCAGGCAGGCAGGACAGAAGTTGCCTCTGCAGGACTTGGGTACGAAATCAAACTTAAAACGGCTCAAGAGTCAAAACTGGCACAGTGAGTCACCTCTGGCAAGTCCAAGCCATTCACTCAGCTTTACTTTTTTTCACACAAGCTGCAGTTTATTCTTTTTTCTCAAAAAAAAAAAAAAAAAATGCTGTCAGAGAAGAAACTTTCTGTTGTGCCCAAGGAGGGAAATTGTTGGCAGTGGGTTTAACCTCTGCATCTCTAGATTTTGTTGTTTTATCTCTGATGGGCTCAACTTAGTGAGCTCTGTAGAGAAGGGAACTGAACACCTGAGTGGTGGTGTGTGGTGGGAGCAGAGGGCAGATCAGATCTGGAAAACCTGAGGATATGATATATAACTTTTTTAGCTGGAATTTGCTCAGAGCTAAAGGCTTTTTGTGCAGATTCATTGTTGTCCAGGCAAAGAGTGATAAAGAAATGTGATTATCTTGTCTCCCAATGTGGTTGTCAACACGTGGGATATGTTTCCTTCTGTGAGACACAGAAATCTGTGCAGTGCTTCAGTACCCAGCACAGAAATGAGAATGAAATGCTGCAGTTTTGCCTTTTAGAAGTATTTAATCTGTAAATAACTAATTAGCAGTCTTGTAGAATTCGTCATTTCCAATGTTGATTCTAGGGCTGAATTTGTTAATGACATTTTAAATTCTTATTTTGTGCCAACAAAGACTGTGACGCTTAGCCAAATTAATAGAATTTGCATTGACAATGAAATCTCTTCTCCCACTGAAGAAAATCTAAGAAGAGAAATATATCTTTGAGATCCTACAGTGATTTTGGTAAGTCTTTTCCAAGTGCTTATTCTGCAAATCACTAGATTAATACCATTTAGAAAGATCAGGCAAATGAAGCTGCAATTAAGAGAATTAGTTAAATCCATTATAGGCTGCTGGCCTTGCTCTCCAACTCAGGAAGGATTAAGCACCACACCCAAAATCTGTTTGATCCTATCTTCAGGGCACTATTTATTAATTACACTTAATTATCCATGGCAAACCCCAAAATGAAGCAGTTGAACATTAATCCAGCTGTTACCTTTCCCTCAATTCAGGGGCTTCTTTGGGATGCTCTTCTCATCTTCCTGACTTTTCCACCCTTAACTTTACAGCGTGTTTGTCCAAGAGCCCCTTGCTGCAGGGGCAGGCTCATTTCTATAAGATGTCACGGCAGTCCTGGTCACTTACCAGTGCTAAATCCAAAAGCACATTGTCAGGAATTGTGGAAACAAAATATTTATGCAGACTGCTGGGTGCCGTGACCTGTGCTACTCCAGGTATTTGTGGAAGAGGTGGCATCCTAGTGAGAGGAGTCCCAGCAGCCAAGCTTGCTAAAGCAGCCCTTCAGAAGCACAACTCAAAGGAGTGTCGGTTCTCTAGGACTCATTTCTAACCAAAATTTCTGTTTCAGAAAGCGGCTCTTCCACCAGTCCCCCTCCTTGGTAGTCCAGTGACTGGCACACGTAACCTGAGCATGGCCAGCCCTCCACTGCAATCCTGCATTTTATTTGGAGCAGGGCTGTGAAACCACTGACGCTTCCAAGAAGTAAATCTGGAGCGCCCCAAAGGTGATTTCTCCTCTCCTTTTTCTCCACAAGCTTTGTGTTACTCAGGGACAAAGCAAAGCACCGGGCAGGTGACCAAAGACAGCCTGGCCCTTCAGGAGACAGAACACCCCAGTGCAACCCTTCATTAATTACCAATATTACATTTACTAGGGTTACAGAATAACTGGAGTGAGACTCTATAACTGGAGGTATATTACATAGATCATATGTTATTACTGAGTTATGACCTAGGTGCTATTCGGTGCTTTAAGGGTAGGGAGGTCATTTAATAGCTTTAATTACACAGGTATTTTAGCTTCTCAAAAACAAGGGCAGCTTTGTGGTTGCTGTTTGCAGTGAGAGTTCTTCTGTAAGAGCTGATCAAAACATGATACATAGAAAGTGTAAACAAACAAAAAAATCGGCAAACAATGACTTTAAATTTTAAATGTAGTGGTCTAAGGGCAAAACAATGAAGGAAAACACAACATACTTATCTGCTTCCTGTTTCCCCTCCGTGATCAAAGCTTTTAACTCCAGTTTGTTCAGTTCTTAATGATTTTCAGGCACTTTTTTTGCCTCAGAGTACCAACAGACAAGGAGGAGAAAGCAAAATGCAGGCCCTTCCCATGTGCTTGCACACCAAAGCTCTTTTTTGAAATCCAGCTCTTCTGCAATCAGATTTAAAGCTGATTTAAAAACAAGAATTATAATGTACCCTCACCTAAAACCATAATAATCTCTACTCCTGCCTTTGGATTTGCTGATGTACCATGGCTTTTAAGTATTTACCTTCTAGATATGAAGCTCCTTAGGGCTGCGTAATGCCTTATTATTATTACCAGTCTCTAAAGTCATAATGAACTCAGGATTACAGCATATTCTATATTTAAGTTTCCAGGACCAATAATAATTATATCTTCTTTGTTCTGAAATTAAAAAAAAAAAGTCATATAATTAGTTCTTTTCTGCTCACTACACAACAAGAATTGATTGGCAAGATCATCACTGCAAATGCTTGGGAAAACCCTAAAACTATTTTTTTCTTCTTTTCTTGATGGTAGGAAGATATTTCACAATTTCATCATTTTGATTTTCTAATCCAGAGAACTGGCACAAGCTGCAACCATTAAATGATGCCACTGTGAATTTTAGAATGAGGGTGTGTTATTAGTTTTTGTTAAAAAACAAGCACAGAAAGGAGTAATACCCTCCTAGGTTTCCTGCAACATAAACTTTTTTTTTTTTTCCCTGCTTGGAAATGTTGTCTAAGTAGAAAGACTTTGGCTTTATATCTTATATAGGTCTATATACCTATCTTATATACCCAAATTGGCATTACTTTGCTAGGCCAGGGATGCTGAAATTACCTTCTGCACAGAGTTCTGATTCATTCTTCATAGGAATTTGCTTCCAGACATTTTCTTTATGGTCTCACAGAGCCCATGTGCTAAGCCTGGTCAGCTCCCAAGGCTTTAACAATGTGAATGGCTTATGCTGGTTTAGCCATTATGGGCACCTAGAAAAATATGTCTGATAATGGCTAAACCAGGGTATTTTCTACTTATGAGCTGTTTTATAAGAAACAAATTTAAATTATACCTTTGTAGGCACCTGTGCAGTCCCAGTGATATGAAAAAGGTTTGAGCTGTTGAAACAGGTTTTGGAATCAGCTAATGGGATATTTGGCAACAAATTTTAGTTACATTTCAATTTGGGTTTCCTTTAGACAAATATAAGGGATATATTGCCATTGACCTGTGCCTCATTGCTTTTTCTAATCTCCCTTTTGCTACTTCTCCATTTCTTAAGCTGCACCCTGCAAGGGACTGAATGTTCCTTTGTACATCTTTTCTTAATGATAAAGTAGATTTGTGTAAGAATATGAGGTGTTTGCCCAACTTACTCAATTTGCATTTGGGAGGATGGAAGTTGTTTTGTTGTTTTGTTGTTTTTTCTGTAAACATTCAACACACAACCTCTTAAGTTTCTGTAGCACAATTAATTTTATTAGCAGGCAGTAGCACTTGTTCACCAGTCCTCCGTTTTTCAGGAATTCTGCATTTGACACATATTGTGAAGGCTGACAAATATAGATGAGTATAGGAAGTTATTTGACTGCAAAGTTGCAGTACTGTCAGAAATAATATGTATTGTAGTAGGGTTTCAATATCCCCAACATGAGCTGGACTAAATGAAGACCTTGTATGTCAAATGCAGTGGAATATCTGGGGAACATGCAGTTGAAATCTTTACCCCCACCCTCTTCTCTTGCTCATCTTCAAAAAAACTGTCAGCTCATGGGTTTGTGCAATATGAAGCATATCACATTTTCCACTCTCACCTACAGAGCTGGGACCCTGCTGCTCTGGTGACATCAGGAACCAGAGGACCTTTTTCCATCCCTGAAGGAGATTCAGAGATCAGAGTGAAGCTCAGGCTCCGGTCTGGCCTGCAGAAAGCACTTCCCAGGCACTGGGGTGTGGTAAAGAAGAGAGCACAGAGGGGGTGAGAGGGTGGGTGGGGAATAGGATGCAGCCACAGCTCCGTCTGCTTGTGCTGTGTGGGTGTTCACACAATGGAGTTCAGTCATCAGAGCCCATCTACACACCTACACCAAGGGCTGTGTGATAGAACAGATTATGTGAGGGTGGATTAGAGGATTGAGTATATAAAGAATCCAGAGCCACACTTTTTTTTAGATTTGCTTTATGCTGCAGCTAATCTTTGTCCAAAAAAAAAAAAAAATCCATAATGGAACCACAAAGAAACTCAGCCTGAAATCACCTCATCTAGGTTTGCTGGATTTTAGATGTTGAAAACCAGGATCTGGGATGTAATTGTGTAGCATTACATGACACGTCAGGTGTCCTAAATCCCACTGAATTATAGCCATATAATTCAGGAGGCGCCTCAGGTGTCCTGTGAAAAAAGAAAAGTACACCTAGAGAGCAGCTCAGATCTCACGGACGAGGCTGTGGGAAAAGGCACCACAGCCAAGTGACTGGAAATGGCCCTGAGCTGTTGCAAAGAAACAGAAGTGGTAAACCAAATAATTCATCTCCACCAGAAACTAAAATTTTCGACAGGGCTTGCACTTAAAAATTGTATCCTTGACAGCTTGTCCATTTTTCCCAGTAATATCAGTTTTCGTCATAAAATACATTACCTCTCCCTCCCAACCTTGCCTCCCTTGCTCCTCTGAGCTCTCGAATAGGTGAGTAATCCTATTGACTTCCAAACTCTTAACTTGCAAGTAGTCAAGAGCTTTGTCTGGTCAGGATCCAAAAGTCCTTCTAACCTGCAAGCATTTATGGAAAAAGTGCTGATTGAATAGGAAAAAAATGTGCAAAAATATATTTAAAACCTCCCCTCTCCAAACTTTAGCTGGCAAGTGCAGTGGTCCATTCTGGCTCCCAGCTGTTTAGTCTCCCCAGTTTACAGTCCCCATTATGTGCCAGTCATGCAGAAGGTGAGGCCATCACTTGTTTGCCGTTGCGCAGAGCAATTCTCCAGCACTAACAATGCTCTGAAAACCAGGCAGCTCCACAGGATAAAATGGTACTTTCTTATATGCAGATGTGGTTTAGTTGGTTTATGGCAGGTCATACTTTTCACGTCTGCCTGATATTCTCTTGTTCTAATAAACCCCATCTACAAAGTAATGAATTCTGTGACCCTTATTCAGGTAATTACTTTTTAATTTCAGTTTTCAAGGATTTTTATTCAGACTTCTTGGGCAGATGCAGGGTCTGACTTGTCTGTCCCTTGGAGGACACGTGCTTTGTCCCAGGCAGGTATAGTCAGGGCCACTAATTTTTCCTCTGGGACTCTCTCATGCAAGGTTTCTTTTCACTGTGGCAGGTTAAATCACTTTAGATTTAGATACCCATAGACAACTATGTTCACAATCTGTTTTTTAGACAGCAAAACACTTTTGTTGGCAAAGGAATCGCCTCTGGGAATCCAGAGACCTCGACCTGTCATAGTACAAGCTCATTTCTTTTTCCTTTCCTGCCTTCATTGTGTGTTCTGGACCCTGCTAAGCAACCTTCCCTGTCTTAAAGTTGCTCTTCACAAAGGTGGCAGAGATATTGCTTTAGTTTTCAGTTGCAGACTTTGCAACTCCATCAGAAGAAAGATTCTTGTTTTCACATAGTCCCCAGGAGTTACCACTTAGTGTTATTATGGTCTTTGCTCAGGGTAACACCAGTTTGACAGCTTCCCATTTATTAATGCAGTTAAATATGTTAATAAACATGACATTTATTATTATCATAACATTCTTCAATTACATTGGTGCAGTCTTATCCAGCAAAAGCAAACCTGAGCCAAAGATATCTTTAAAACGTCTGCACACAAGCCAATGCCAGCCAAGGGTGTGACATTTTTTGTTTTTTATTTTTACAGTTTTTAAGAACACTTCACACTGGCAAAAGCTTTCAGGGAAACCCAGCTTATACTGGCAGCAAGCGATTTTTGCTCATACAGCTTGCCTTGTTTGCAGAACTGTTTCAGGCTGGACCAGAAAAGCACTCTCTGGCCAGCACTAGCTGTGTGTGTGCCAGGGCACAGCTGCAGCGGTGTCATATCAACCCACAAACAAGGGCTTCGTCAGGCAGCACTGGTGGGGAGCTACAGCCTCTTTAGCTGACTCTCATTTACCCCCAGTAAACCCTTTCTTGGTTCTCATTAGGAAGTTTCACCATCATAGCTGATTATTGGCACACCTAGCCTACATTCTGCTGTTAACAGTCTTCTCAAAGTTCAGTTTCGTAGCACTCCAGTCCCCAGAATGTTGGACCAGTATATGGGAATGCCACATGAAATTAAACAGTTGCTGAAGTGCCTGTTTGCCTTGTATGATCTGATTCTAAGTTCATAAATAAAGAAGTTCCTTGCTCGTTTTTCTTGGTATCCTCTTGGTGCCATCTGAGAAGCACAAAGGAAACAGAGAGGACTGAAGGCTTTAGATCAAGAAGAAATGTCTGGTCTGGGAGGACAGCAGAAACTCATAAAGAAGGGTTTTCCATTTGATATGGGACGTTGCATAAATCCCTTGTTCTGGGGATTTAGGGACACATGGTGTAATAACTCTAACTGTTGTCATAGACAAAGATGTTTAGACAAAGACTGTTCTCTGACTTGAAAAATGTGCTGTTTTTCATTTTCTTGTATGGCTGCAATTATTTTCCATTTTCTGCCCTGTTTGGGGGTGAGTCTTGTCTATCCCTCCTCTGAGGTCAGGTGGCAGAAGAACCATCCCTTTCCTGGAATCCTTATCAAAGGGGTTAGACTCCAACTGCACAAAGATCTTGCACTGAAGTGTGCCTGGGACATTTTCTATCTCTGAGATGTTGGTGTAGGTCTCTAAACAGCTATGAGACTATGAGGCTCTGAGGTCTGTGCCAACAGTAAGACCTGCATGTCCCAAACATCACATAAGTCTGTGACTCTGGTGGCAGTGTAGCCTTCTACCATGCTTGCCACACATTCCTACGGGAATGTGCAAACCCCACGGAACAGACCCTGCAGATATTTCGACTTTGAGAACAGCAAGAAGTTGCATAAGCTTGCCTGAATTTTACATCCCCATCTTTCATTGTGAGATATTGAATTGTGACATCAAAGAGTTAATGTGGGCAGAAATGTTTGATCTTATTCTACTTGAACTTATTACATTTTGAATTCTGATACTGTTACAGTAAAGCTGTAAATTTATCTTGAGGTAAGCCAGCAGAAAGGCACTATTTTCTAGTTAGTAGCAGCCATTCTGTTCCTTAAAAGAAATTTGGGACAGATGTGTCTGTCTTATTATTTCAGTGAATGCAGGGAGAAAATGTATTTTATTTCTTATTAAATAAATTTTCCTGTTCATCTCAGTATGTGGGACTGTCAAAGTTTATAAATTTGGCAGTATTTTAACATAATCATTCTGTTTTTCTTTAAACCAAGTTATTAAATTGATATATTTTTATAAAAAGCAGAGGGTGATGGAAACTTTTTTTTCATCTTTTGACATTTGGTTGACTGTTAGGGGGTATTAAGTAACACTGTATCTCAAATCAGAAAGATAAAAACTCTTCCAAAGACTGCTGAAAATCAGCTGAAGGACTGGGATTCGCTGGGTTGCAGTGCTGGCAAAGCAGTGTGTGTCTGGACTTTGATATTGGGATCTTTTTGTGCTAATGCATTGTCAAAGTTTAAGTGTCTCATGCTTTTCCCTGAGCATCTCTCATACCTGGCTGCAGGGGAGCCAGAGACAAGCTGTTCTGTTGACATATTTACAAATCTCACTCTCACTTCTGACGGGTTGGCTTTAGATTTACAATCACCATAAAGACCCTTTACATCGCTTTCAGCAGTGGCTAATCTGGTGTAAGTGCAATTAGGGTGCAGTTCTGACGAGGAAAGTTCCCTTTTGCGTCGAAAAAGGCCCCAGCTCCTACAGAAACTGTGGAGTCAGAGTTCCCATGCTGCAGTGGCTGTGCGTGGCCACAAAGTCACACAACTTCCAAGTGAAGCTCCCTCTTGAAGGAAACACTTGGGTTCGGGTTGTGTTGTGACAAGCAGCTGTGACTGGGTGAGTAGGTCTTAAAAAAAACCTTCAGACCAAGAGCTTAGCGAAGGACAGACTTTTTTAACCCAGTCTGTGTAACTGTGAGGAGAACTGGTTAACTTTCTAGGAAATAGAACCAGGCATTTCTGTGGGGAAGGATGAAAAAAACTGGGAACAAAAATGTTATTGATTTATGGAAAGGGAGATGCAGACAGGGAAAAGATGAAACCCATTTGCAGTGAGCAGCAGGTCAGCCTCTCTGCAAGGAAAAGCAGGAGCTCCTTGCATGTGCCTCCGATAGAGGAAGGATCAACACAAAATTAAAAAAATTAAACAAGTGCATCAAGATTTTCATTTGTTCCATTGCTTCTGGTCAACAAATGTGTTTAGTTATATCAGCAGCTACTTTGTGTCCTTAATTCTCTACTAGCCTGTACTGGTTCCACAGATAGGAAAGACCACTGATATGGGGGAATTCCTGGATGCTTCCATGTGCATGGCTGGGAATGGAGTCAGACCCACAATCTGAACATCTTTTAAATCAGATGTTGCTAAGAGTTTGCCCAAAAGAGGTCTCTCTTCCCACTTCTCAGGGCTGAACAAGTTTGAGCTTCAATAAGATTTTCAAAGTAATTTCAAACTGGTGGGAAAGGTCAATATTCCCTCATTTGCTGTAATCCCAAAACAGGACAGTGTTTGCAAATGCTGAAATTTTCCATTAGCAAAACCATTTAAAAAACTGTTGATTCAGGGTCTTGGAAATGTTTCTCTGGGCATTTCTAATCAAAAGGTAGTATTTCACATGGAGAGTGAAAAGGTCCTCACTGCATCATAAGAGATGTGGTCTGGGCAAAGAGCAGGTCCCTGAGTTACAGCTGGGTAAGCAGGGAAATCGACTTCTCTTCCTTGAGAAGTGAGCCACGTAAAGTAAATTAATGCTGCCTGGGTCCAAAGCAAAGCTTCTCAGCTAGACTCCAGAACTAACCTAGGAGACTGAAAGCGGTGCTTCCCACCCAAAATCCACCTCTGGTTTGTTGTGAGGCTTTGGATCAATACAAATTCTAGCACTGGGAAGAACAGCAGGATAAAAGTAGAGACGAGTGCTGGGACCATGGTAAATCACTGCTACCTGTAAAATGCAACATTTATTTAGGAGCAAACATCTGGTTATGTTTTAGCCTGAACTGGTGGTCTGTTCATTGCCATTAAGTGCTCTTCTGCTGTCCTATGATAGAGCAGCATTTTCCAGGGGCCACTGGACAAAGTTTACCTCAGCATAAGCACTGCTTAAATGCTTTTTAGTGTTTGTCTCATAGCTATCCTCTGTAAACTGGGAATAATACTATTTGCCCAGCTTTGTGATATTCGCTGACATCCTATGGCAAAAGATGGTCTGGAAAGTGTGACAACTTTTTTATTTCCCCTAATAAATGAGAAATCTCTTTCTCATTCTGGGACCTGCTTCTAAGGGTCAGTTAAGGTGAAACCAGAGCATCGGGTCTAGAAAACATGGTTCTGTAAAAAGAACAGCTACAAACTGTGATGCCATGGACCGTAATTGTCCTAGGTTGCAATGTAAGATGTGCCCAAAAGTATGTATTCTATTACCNCAGCTAGTAGGCCTTTTCTGTGGGATCACTGCTTTCAACAAGGCCACTTCATCTGGACTGCTGCCACCACCCCCACTAACAGGGTGTCAGGTCGTATTCTGATTCTGTCAGTAGTTTCTTTTGTACTATTGTATTTATTTTTTTCTTTCTATTAAATTGTATTTCTGACTTGGAGCCTCTCAGTGGTTTTGCTTTCAAACCAGTACAGTAATGAATCCTAGCTGCTCTTCTGAGGAGGGGAACAGTGAAGAGCACAGTCTGTCCAGGCTCAGCTGTGCCACAGGACTGGAATAGGGAACTCACACAGGGAGGTGGGAAGGTGTGTCTGGGGCACCCTGCTCATGATCACTCCATGCCACACATATCCACAACCAGCCTTTGATCAGTCACAAAAGCAAATAGCATTTCTGGGAAGAAGAGACCCAACTACTATCAATGCACTTCACTTTCAAGTGGCTGGCCATGCCACGCTGGTAATTTAAATGGAGAAAGAGTGATAATAGTTTAGCAGTGAGAACAACAGTTTTTCCACCTCTTATCTGGAGATAATGGTGGAACATTGCAGGGGTTTTTTTCACCCTCTTCCCAGCACCTGTCCTTATTTGTTGAACAATTTATAGCTCCATCTGAAGTATTATCCTGCTAACAGTAGGAGGTATTTGCAGTGCAGCACAACATAATCCTCCCCTCAGAGATTAAGACTATTACCTCATTGATGCTCCTAGTCTCTGCCAGCCTTGGCATACCAATGTACAGCGTGAATGCAGGTTTGCTGCATAATAGCTCACTATGCTACCAGCTAAGCCACTGAATGCTTCTACAGTCATTCCTTTTATTAGGAGAATGACATGACAGTAATAATGGATAATGAATTCTGTTAATGAGATGACTTATTTCAAAAGTAAATAAAGCTCAGGTGTCACGTGAATGAAACATTTGAAATATCTGCAAATGTGATTTAGTCAAATGTTCCAGGGAAGGGAAAAAAAAAACCCTCACAAACCCTCCTTTGAGGCAGCTGCGACTGAGCGGGTAAGACTCCAGAAGCAAGAAAGGAGAAAAGCGAAGTTGTACACACAGCTTAACTTCATCCCTGGTGCAGGTGATTGATGGCACAATCTCTCCTGCTCCAGTATAGATGAATTTGGCCACACTGAGGGTATGTAACCTCTGTCAGGTTGAGGTTGCACTCCTGCTCCCATGTGTGATGGGGTGGGAGCAGCTCCCAGCAGGAGCTGCCTTGGGACTGCAGCTACTGGCACAGCATCCCCGCAGCTTGGTCTCTCTCTTCACTGAATTTATCACAAAAAAACTCTTGACTTGGTTGAACTAAAGCCAAGGGAAATGCAAATATCCACTGGTGTTTCTGCTGAATTACGTTTACTCCTTTACCAAGTTATTATTCTTCCTAAGAAGAAACAACTTACACGTCTTTTCATGTAACACAGAAATATTAATGTAGTCTTCCTCTCCTCACATTTTCAAATGATTGAACGGTGTTTTGTTTCATTTTTGCAAACCAACTCACTGCCAAGCACAAACCAGGTTTGTAGTTTGGTTTATCATACATGAAAATGTTACCAACAACAGCAGCATCACACAGAGATACAAACAGGCATCATCAAGAATGTGGTGAGGATGCTAATATTAGAACTGTCAGACAGCCTTCTGAAATTCAAGGTTTCTTTATTGACCATAAAAGCATTTAAGCATCAAAGAAAGAGACTACTTGGTGTCTACAGGCGTATTTATCTTCCCTGAGATTTTTTGCCCTGATGTGGACTCTGACTTCTGCACATCTTTAATACATTTATCCTCACAGTATGCCTGTGAGACACAGATGAGCTACTATTTGCATTCTACAGAAATTCTGCAGTTCTGCAAGACAGAGAGCTGAAACACTGAAGGAGAGAGCAGGCAGGTGACCTTCTGCAGACATGACAGCAGGAATCTCCTCCAGGAGCTCAGCTGCCCAGGGAGCTGTGGCCTGCTCCTGCCTTGGCTTCCTCTGGCCATTTGCTCTTGCCAGTGGCATAAAGCGCAGGGCTCTGCGAGGTGCAGTGTCACCTGTCACTGGTTAGCAGTGCCAGGAGCTTGTTTGCTCATCCAGCATGGTTTGCTGATGGAGGGAAGATTTTAAAAAGAAAGGAATGAATGAAGAGTCCAGTGATAGGTCCCATGGCTTTGGCCCTCTTCTTCAGCAGTCCTCGGGGAATGATGTGGGTATTCCCACCTGACAGCTCATTGGTGCCCTGTGTCTGGTAGTTGGAGCAAAACCATTTCTGAGGGGCCTAGAGAGAAACCAGACTGACAGTCCCTGTGAACGGTAGAGGCTGGAAAACTGTGGCATCCTAGGGGATATTGTCCTGAACTCCAAGTAAGTGTCCATGCAGCATCTGGCCCAACAGCCTCCCACCCAGCTCAGCTACACCACCACTGGCACCCAAGGCAGCTGCTTTGATGAGGTTTGGGGATGGCTCCATGGGCTTCCTTCCCTGGGGACTCGGGACACTGCAGGCTCACACCCCAAAACAGAGAGAAGCAGATTAAAATCTGATGCTTATCCGGGATGGGAGGAGGGGGAGAGGGAAGGTGCGGAGTGATATGAAAGTGCAAAAAGATTTGCGTGCATGACCTGATACATTTTTCAACTAAGTCTTATGGAGCTGTTAAAGTGAAGTATTTCACCCAAAATGATCACAAAAACTGGGCTATCCTTCAACATTCAGCACTGCACCTCTTTGAACCCATGCGGGAAAGGTCTCAAAAGTTTAGCAAAGTGGAATCAGCCTCCTTAGGAGGCTCTGTGGCACCCCAACCCAGGGGGCATCCAGAATGATGTGAGACAACTCCATCAGGGCAAAGCTGGCGTGTGCTCCAGTCTGTGGGCTGAGCAGTGCTGCCAGCCCCGCACCAGCCTTCCCAGAGCACTCGGGGTGGATCCAGGCTGCTGAGAAGCTGCCCCGCGGTTTGGTTGTTTAGGCTGTGGCTGCAGAAGAAAAGAAAAGCAAAACCATGGGTTGATTTATATCTCTTGGTTATTGTAAGTCGTTCCCAAAAGAAACAAACAACAACCCCAGACATTTTAAAACTTAACCATTTTAAAAAATGGGAAAGTGCTTCTATCATTTTCAGTAATTAAAGCATGAACAAAAATTGAAAACTCCCCTGGCTCTTTCATTCGATGAGTTTCAAGCCTGTTTTTTTCCCCTCGCATACTCCTTGCATATTTCATTCCTCACAATCCTGTCCCCATTAGTGGTGATGACAAAGCTCCCATTGCTCCCCATGTGTGGGAGAATCACACTGTAAGTATGGATTTAATCACCAACCTTCAAAGTGACTAAAAAGGCAGATAGATGGGATTCCTGGGGAGATTTTCAAAAGTGAATTTTGACATCCTGGCTCTTTTGAGAATGTCGCTGCTCTTTTCTAAAACATTTCTCGGGGCCTGCCCTTATGGGCCTAATTTCAGGTACCCCGAGGTACAGCTGCTTAACTGGTTCCAGCTCCGTGCTGGATCCTGGGGATCTGGGCACCCCTCGGGCCGGCACCGCAGCGCTGCTGCCAAGCTCCAGCCTTGGATCCCAGCCTGCCGAATTCCCGGGCACCGCACACGGGCGGGGGAATCTCGCCCTTCTGCCGGTTCCCACATATGCAGCAAGAGGCATGAGGAGCCCTGTGGAAATGCTGACTCCTGGTTTCCATGGGGGAAATGACTAAGGCTCCTTCGGATGCCGCTGCTGCGTTAGAAAGAGCAGATCAAAACTCGACAATTATTCTCCTAAGCATCTTTAATTAAAACCAATAATGGGGTTAATTAAAGCACACGAAAAGCGGGATGTTCAGCACCAAGCCAGCATTTTTTTCTCAGCCTGTGCTTGGTATGTGCGGTTGAGTCCCTTCATTAGCCCCTGGCCAAGGCCTCCCAGACCACATACATTTTGCCAGGTGTATGGGTCTGTGCTCATAGCAACAAAATTAGCATCAGAGCTATTCATTTTCTTGATATTGGGCAGCTTTTTTTAAGCCGGTGGCAGGTATTTTCAATCTTCTTTTATTTTTATGCATAGAAAGGGAAAGTTGTGAATAATACCTGCACAAAAGAACAGGAAACAGCTCCCCTATACTCATCAAAATTTTATTTTTATTTTAATTTACACATTTAGGGAGCTTATCTCTGAATACCAAATGAACCCACCTACTTTAGTTTGCTCATTAAGCATAATTTTATATGCATGAAGTGGTATTTTTGAGGCAATATTAGTATTGGCAGTCGGGTTCTGGATCCATATCTTTGCCTAAGGAAGTCAATGGAAAAATGTTCATTTATTTCAGCGGCAGTGAGGTTGGACCTTAGTGAATAGTTATCTACGAGTGCATGAAGACACAGCAATGCCTGTAAGGAGATGCACAGATACTGGTCTGCTCACACTTTGAGGCAATCTGAAGAAGCAGTTTTATTCCAACTAAATTATAGGAGCACCTTACACTATACCAAATAACTTTCCAGAACAACTACTATAAAAATATCAAGGGACGAATGTAGTTACTTATTAAGAAAACAGTGCTGCATGAAAACAATAACTGCATTTTGGGAGATGAATTTTGTTGCACAGACCATTTTTAGACTCTAGAGTTTAAAAATTAAGATCTTGTGCTGGTTTTTGTGCCGTCAGGGCTGGAGAAAGGAGTGATCCTTATTACAGCTTGGCTGTGCTGACAGAACTGATGCGAGTTCAGTGGTCAGGCTGAGCTTTTATCAGCATACATTGCATTCCACTTGGTGGTGGTTTTAACCTGCTGGTCAAAAGTACATTGCTGCCTTTTCGTATATGAGCAGGCCTAATTATCAATGCTTGGCTGAAGGAAGTACCAGAAAGTTAATATGAAAATACAGAAGGGATAATTTAATTCTTGTACAGATTCCAAGGCACCAGTTCAGCCTGCACCAGCAGAAGCTGGGAGCTGCACACAGACTCCCAGTACACCAAGCCTTGGCTTCCAGTTCAGATTCAGCCACAGCTTGGTTTGCAGCATTTGTGCTCCTAAAAAGCCTGTGAATTGGAGACAAATGCAAATTCCTCAGTTATTATGAATTATCTTCACTTATTAGCTGTTTACACGTGCCATGGTAGTAACTGGATGTAAAAAGAGCTGAGCCTGTGCTTGTGAAGACAACTGTGTGGTAGCTATTTAAATGTCAGTTCCCTTCCATTGACAGGGCAGTGTTTTTCATAAGAAGTTTGGAAGTTTCTCTTTCTTTCTTTTTCTTTCTTTATTTTAAATGGCTCAATGTTGATTGTATCAGCAAAGCTATTATGCTGAGCCCCTGCAGTAATTTGTCAAATAATCATCTCCTGGCACTTTTTTTTTTTCTACAAAGGCGCTAATGATTACAAGTATGATTAATAACTGAACTAAATTGTTATTGTCGGGAAGTTTTCGTGCATTCAGGGAATCGTGACCTGTACAAAAAAAAAAACCTTGGGGACAACAGAGGTTGGTCATACTTCACGGAAGGAATGTACGACCTGTACTTGTTTCCTTTTACCCTGCCATGGTTTTTTATTAGATCTTGGGATAGTAACCTCACGTGGGTCATTCCTCGGTCAACTGCTCATCTCCACTGTTGTTCCAAGCAGGCTTCCCATGCCGCTACAGGAAGGACCAGATGATTTTTTTAAGGAAAAACACTATTTATAAAATAAATATAAAATCAGGTCTCCATTTTGCACAAGCGACAAATTATGAGAACTCCAGCAGCTGTATATTTGTTGAACACCCGCCTCCTGTGAGTATAAATTGCACCTTATTGAGTAGAAATAAAATACAGTCCACCAGAGACTTTGCTGCAAGGTGTAGCTGCTTGTGTATGGGCAAGTAATGACTTGCATTTTCAGCTGCTCCTTAGTAAGAGCCTTAGTAATTGGAATCAGTTATTCAAAACATCTCTAAATGTGATTTAAATGGCAAGGATTTAATAACATAGAAAGAAGTCATTACAGAGGTTCAAGCAGGGGAGAAGGGAATTCCGTTTTTCAGAGCAGAGGGAGAAAAATAAAGCAATTACTTGATGTAAAGGCCAGAAACAGGACTCCTGCTGTCACAGAGAAATCAAATCTGTCAGCAATTAGTGGGATCTTAGGAGGCAAAGAACCCTTCAGTGTTGAACAGTGAATAAGGGGTTAGCAATTATATGAACTGATAAAAGTGTTCTGGTTTTCAAACAGCAGGTTAACAAGGCTTAGTTTTTTCATAACTTCATGCAGATGTGATGAGTCACACTTTGTGACATTTTTCAGGAGGACTGTATGAAAAGGTAAGAAAATAATACAGCACACTGCATTGCTTTTGCATTTAAGATGCTGCTGATTTACTTATTGCAAAATGACCCAGGGCACAATGATGGGACCAGCCTTGGTGTCTGTCACTTCCTCGCCGGGGCCAGGCAGTCGCTCTACCGAGCTCTGCCTTTAAAAGCACTATTTGTCTTCCGCGTGGGAGCACTTGTGTGACCGAAAAACCCCAAAACCCCACATAAATATAATCAGGTCTCATTCTATTTGACGTCAGAAATACTCCGAAATTCCCAGCAGAAGGTATTTATACCCTGCAAGATTGAGTCTTGAACAGAAGAGTTCATGGAGGGAAACGGAAGCAGACGTGATTATGCCTTTTTAGTCTTGACTCTGTGTAACACTCTAAACACTGTACAGACATTACATGGTTACTTGGCACAAGAAAAAGAATATTTTTAGGAAACCGAAAGATGAGGAAGCTTTCTCCATACGTCAGAGCGGCTGAGGCAGAACTAGAACTCTGATCCCATGCTTTTATTGACTTTAATGGGGAACTTTAGGAAACAAGAAGCAGAAAGGGGCTAGAAACTCTAGATATACAGCCTTTACCTTGAACAGCATATAGGGAAACAGTGAGCTTTGAAGACTTCATCCTAGGCTATCCTATTTTGTTCACAGTCACCAAAGCCCTTCAGAGCAGGAAAACAAAGGAGATCTGGGAGTTTCAAAAGGCTTTCTCTCTCAAAACAGAGGGATGAAGTGTGTCTAGACTGAGACAAAATCCTTCTGGAATGTCTAAAGAAATTAGGGCTATTGAGATTAGCAGGGAAAGCCTTTCAGTGGGATCAACATTCACAGAGAGCATTGCTTTACAATCATCTCTAAGTGCCCAGTCCATCCACTGAGGCAGAAGCCTCACTGGCTTTATGTTGGCAGCTTGGTCTGTGGTGTGTCAGACTCCTAGAGGCAAGGACAGCGGCCTTCCGAGCTCCTCCAGACTGCAGAAGAAACGGGAGCAGTTTGTGCCTCATCAGTGATTGGTACTGGGGCTTTTTCCCAGCCCAAGCCAGAAGGCAACCCCAGCACTGGCTGCAGGAACATCTGGTGGTCTGAAGCTCCAAGGTGGAGAGGTGCAGCCGGGGCTGCTGCTGTGCTGCCACCACATTCCCTACCCTGCACGGGAAGGCATCATGCCCACTTTCCCAGGATTTTTCAAAAATCTGATGTAATGCAGAGCTATTACATCTGGCTTTGCTTTGTGTATTAGCATATTGTTGGGTATTGTCTCAAAGGCAAATCAGGAGTTAAAGAAAAGCAACAAAACCAAAACCTCGGTCCAGATCAAGATTTCTCTCACCTAAAAATCTTACAAAGGCATCCTTTGCAGATTGGGGTACAGGGACAGTAATAGAAATTGCAACATTTCTGTTGAGAAGTTGACATTAGCTTCCAAAAGACATGCAAATCTTGTGTCAAATCAACATTGGGAGGAATGTCTCAAGGAAGACTGTATCCTAGTCACCTTGGAAATGGAACATTTTCAAGCAAATTCATATATATACCCCTGAAATGATTAAAAACCTCACAAGCTTCATTTGTTTCCCAAGTGACTTAGATTTTTCCTTAATATGTATTTTAGGTCCTAGGAAGGTTTGGAAACCACTTCATACTAAAAAAGATTGAAAAACAAAAAATGTAAGCACTAGAGGATGAACCTGAATCACTAAGTGAATACATATTCTTTATAAAAAATATTTCAAATTCTTTGAAAGACAACAAATAATTCAGAAGTTTTTGTCCTGTGAAGTGTTCTAAAAAACCTCAGTTTTCCAAATTGCATTGCAGGTGAATTAATATGAGCACACTTTTTTTGTGTTTGGAAAGATGGTGGATGTCCATGGGATAGAACAGCATTTCCTAACCCTTAGCCCAGCACCATATTTTTCTCTCCTGTGCACTTAAAGGATTGCTTGAGCTGAATATCACACTATCTGTGAAGAACTCCTTTTCTGATCCCTCGTGCTTTCTCCAGGATGAAGGCAGGCTTCCAAGGAGATCCACTTTCAAGTGAATTCATCAGGTTGCTCTGACCTGGGTAAATCCTTTGGATGTCATATCAAAACCCTTGAGATAGCTTCCCATTTCATCACCTTTTGAACCCAATCCTGAGTTGCTCTCTGATCCCCACAGTTTTGGTTCGAGGTGCGTGTGTTAACGCGCAGTTACCGCTGATCTCAACAGCAATTCACCTCCTCATTATCTTGCCAGGTCCGGCCTTGGTTTATGTATTTCACAATCTCACGTTAAGGAATTCCTAAATGGCAAGTTCCTGCTTAAAAACAGAAGCGTAAATCCCATCGAGGTGATTTTTACATCAATCTCTTGTGAAAACACTGAGAAGTGATGAAAGAATGGTTATTAAAAAGAGAGGTAAAAAGAAGAAGAGTCAAAATCTTGGCCTGTGTGATGAACTTAGACGGAGTGTAGTGATGATGGTTACACGTTTGACACCTCCTGTTCTGCTTCCAGGACCTGGCAGTGAAATGACTCTTCTAAATCCCAGTGCTGGAAACTGCCCACTCCCAGGGAAGATCACGCGGTGCTGAGAGCTCTCTCCCATGTGCGGGTGGAAGGAGGGTTCTCCGTGGGACATTGGAATATGGCAGGAGCTCATGTTCAGCAGGTTCAGCAGAATTTTCTGTTTCTGGTCCACATCTTAGAATTTGTAGGACATTTCCTGTCTTACTTCAGGAGTCATGTATCCAAAATTAGCGAGAACAAGATTCAAATTTCAGTTTGAAATTTTGAGTTTCCTGCTTCTCTCAGAGCAGAGATCCATGTGATCCATTATTCATGAAGGAGCTGCCAGAAGCCAACAATCTTGCTGGCAATCTAGCTGTCTCTGCCTTCTTGTCTGGGCAAAATTAGTAGTTTTTAGGGAAAATCTTTGGTGGAGACCAGCACGACTTCACATTTCTTTGAACTTCTTTCGTTTGGCTTCAGCACTGAACGTGGCACACAGACCACACTTGTTGCATTGCTTGCTGGTCATGGACAATTTTCAGAATTTTATGGTGCTACAACAGCAGCTGTCAAGGAGTTAACCCCTCTATAGGGCACACAGTGCCCCTTCCATGGATTGGAGAGTCCCTATGGATGTCTTGGCCATCCTGAGCGTGCTACCCAAATGCCTTTCCAAAAGCATCCCTGAAAACTCAGTTCACTGATGTTTATTTTTACTGGGCAGCACCCATCTGTTGTTCCCGATGAAAATTTCTGTAGATAGAGGGAGGGGAAGTTATATTTGGGAAGATGTTTTCTTCCTTTGCTTCTAGAAAGAGAAGTGAAATGGATGTACTTACACTAAACAACCTCATGCCAGATTCCATAGCTGCAGTTCAGGGATGAACCAATTCAAGTCAGTGCCGTGGGACCTGCAGGCAGAGAGAAGATTGTCACCAAGCAGGGCTGTGCTGGCACAGGATATTTGATAAATTGTTTCCTGTGGGTCATGCCGGTGCTGAGTGGCTGCAGGGGGTGCCTGGGCTTCCTCCAAGGAACCTGCAACATCCCTGTGGGGCTGTTTTCTCAATCACTCTCCAGATTTCAGTGATTAAGATTTTATCTGGGGCAACTTTCATCCCCAAATATCCGCAAACACTTTGCAAAACAGCATGCAAGGTATCCGTAGCTATTTACCACTTGGTAACCTGATTGCATCAGACTGGAGGAGGAAATTTATTTCCTTGTGAAATATGATCTCATAAAAATCCCTGGGACGGCAGGCATTGCAGTGCACCATGCGTGGCATTGCTGCCTCCAACAGAGGCTGGAGATTTAGCTCAATTGTGTTGTCGTTTGTCTTCAATAAAAAGAACACTTCACAAACGAAAGTGCAAGTGTAGGAAATTGGGGAGTGCCACTTTGTCCTTGTCTCACTGCACTGTGTGAGGAATTTGAAGGAGCAAGTTCCTTATCAGGAACCCGGGGAGAGGAATTCTTTTCAGGTAAGTCAGCAGTTGCAAAATAACCTGTGCTGTACATACGGCGTCTCCATTTCCAGAACTCCTGCTTGTTTTGTTGCAAACTTTATCCCAATTGCAGATTTGGAGGATGATTATTTTCAAAAAAAGCACCTTCCCCTACATGTTCCAAACCCATTGTATGCTAAATTTTACTGTCCTTGCCAGCCCCCTACCCTTGACTGTATTTATTCTACCAACAAGAGCATCGTGGTCCTGCTGACCCTCACATCTTTGGCCAGTTTGCATCCGAAAGCACCGGGCAGAAGCAGCCCGGGCAGGGATTTGTGCCTTTCTCAGCGGCACTGCTGGGCAAAAGAGTCACTGGAGGGCCGGAGCTGGAAGCAGCGTGTTCAGCATCCAGCCGGCCGCAGCTCTTGAGATGTGAAAGGAGCACTTGGGGCTCATTACACAGCATGGATGTGGTGGCATTGTGTGGCTCGGGATCCCGGCTGCCTCTGGCTCTGCCACAAGGCCTGGTTTTCTGCCTGGATGCTCAGGTCTCGCTTTCTTTCTATTGTGTTGCCTGGCATCCAGAAATAAAGGATACTCGGCACGTAGGGAGGGGAGTGGGAGGAAGAAAGGAGTGTAATTTGTAAAGGAAGTATTTCCATTAGCTAAAGTTTAAATTGACAACATCGGTGTTTAGTCAGCCAGTTCACTCTAGGAACTGTACTTATTATCTTACAAAATGTTTTAAGTAATGGTGGTTCCTTCCTTCCTCAGATTCTTATATATTTTCATCATTTGTTGTTGACATAACAGCCTCATTCAAAAAAAGTTAGAACGTTCTACATATACAGGACCAAACCCAGAAATATATTTCTTTCCAAAAGTGAAAGAAAAAGTGTTGTCATAATTGTTTTGAGCTTGCTCTGGTTTTAAAGAGGTCAACTTCTTCCGTGAGTTTTAAAATGAGTGATGAAAAAAGGATTTTAATCTAGGTTGTTTTAAAATGTTACTGAGAAAGCCCTCGTTCATATGAAAAGCAAGACAAAAATCGTTTCAGAAGTTATTTCAGATTTTTTTTTTTAATTCAGAAGAAAAATCAGGCCATTTTTAATTAATGTTAACTTGTTGAAGAGCATTAAAACCTGCTAAAATTTTGGCAACTATGCTGAAGTCACAACCGTCTTTGCTTCCAAAGAAGCTCCCAGCCAGAAGGCAGCAGGCGCATCACTCTGCTCGGTGCACGGCAGATCCAGGGGCCTCTGGGGGAGGTACCCACATACCAGAGCAGGGCAGGCACACAGCCACCTGCAAAGCAAAGGCAGACAGTCCTCGCAGAAGCAACATTTATAATACATACCGCTCGTTAACAAGTCAAGTATTTTAAATTAATACTTTGCCAGCTCATTTGTTTTCATTCGGGGAAGAAACTATTCTACGGCTGTATTGGCATAAATCACCTTTTTTTGATGGGTTCCTGGTGCCACAGGGCTTGTTCTAGTGGAAAAGAATCCCCTTTGGCTCCAGTGATCTTTGGTCAGGTCTCTGCGTTTTTTAGTTTAAAACCCAGAGCCCATCCATCATAATAAGACTTTGTTGGGAGGCTGAGGGTACCTGCTGTGGACACATCGGCAGCCGCAGCTGAGGGAACAGCCAAGCAGGTGGTAATTACTGTGATTAACCACTGTCACTTACCTTCAGATTTCAGGCAGTCGCTGTGTTCTAGGACAACCTCTTTACTATGCTGCCTTCCCTGGGCATTCACTGCAAGCCCATATATCTGTTACGGGGGTCTTTGCAGTTTGTAAACCCTTTCTATGCACTGGGTGCTGTTACTTGTGGGTTTATGCAGCACCTAGTATGACCTGATAGAATCCCTGTCGTATAGCTGCTAACTGATACCAGCCACAGCAGTTGTAATTTGGTATTTTCTAACCTGTACCTGCAGTTACATTTTTCATCAGTTCAGTCACTTATTGCACAAACAGAGAAATTTAACCACAAACACTGATCTTCCTCCCTGTTAACCGCAGGGCTTCCAATTTAGCTCCTCCCTGCTCCTAAATCACCGTTTATTGCTATTTTTACAAGAGAAGATTAATGGACTAAATGGGCACAGGTAATTCTGCATTGTTCAAAGTCCCTTCAAATAGCACCTGCTGCAAATTCTTTAGTGCTCCTTATCTCTGCAGCAAATCTTGGTCTTTAAACAGTTTGTTCAGGGGAGGAGGGGCGTGAAGAAGGGTCACACTGCCCTGGGAGCTTTGCAAAAGCGTCTCTGAGGCTCTGTGAATGCCGTGCTGTTGGCTGGGAGGGTTTTGCTTTCGAAGGTTCTCAGCCATGCGGGACATGGTGCATCTCTCCGAGCCCGCGGCCTCTCTGAGTGAGCTCAGGTTGTTTGTTGCTCCAGGGTTCACCAAGGCTGTGGGAGAAGTGCCCATACTAATGGTTCGAGACATTAACTTTCCCTTTGTAATTTCCTCTTCTTTCCTACGTTCAGCTCTCAGCTGAGCTTTGTTCCAATACCCTGGGGGGGATGTGACTTCACCCAAATATAAAACACACAGGCACAAAAAGAAAATGCTTGAAAAATTGCAATGACATGGTTGTGTTGGTAGCTTGTGATTTTATGAAATGAAATGTGCCTAGACAATGACAATTGAGCCAAGATACTATATTTCCCAAGCAACCTTTTTACCCTTCAAAGGGACTCCTTGGAAAAGCTGCACACCAGCAAGCCACCTTTCCGATGCCATCGTTTTGTGCAGTGCTAAGAGGAAAAATGCCCAGCATAATGGCTAGCAATGCACCAGGTAGGTGTCGAAGCAGGCCGAGATGGATGGACGGCAAGAAACAGCAGTGGAAAAGCCAAAGAGCAGAAGGCACAGCACAGTGGGTGCAGGAAAGGGGCTGCCTCTCCAGCAGGGCACACACCGAGGGTCTGGCCGCCGAACCGTGCCCCACACAGGCACTGATGCCTCTCTAACTCATCTGGGCATTGGGGGATGCAAACGAGCTGTGCCAGTGCAGAAAACACAGGACTTGTGTGTCTAACTAGTTGCAGGTGGAAGACCGTGGGCAACGTTTCAAGAAGTGGCTTTGAAAGTTGGCCCGTTGCGACCATAAACAAGAAACTAAAGAGCTTTACAGTATGTACTTACAGCTTTTAATTTTCTCTCCCTGTTCACAGATATCCGAGTATCTCGCACGCTCGCAGACAAGCATTTTGATTGTTCTGCCCTGGTTTTACATTTAATAGCCTCGCTACCTTCTCCCCACAGCGATCACATTCTGCTCCCACATGTGGAAGAGTTTACATTTCTCTTTTGCATAGAGGTGGGAGGCGGGCGGGCTCAGCTTTCACGGTGAGGCTTTGTCTGAAGGCCAACAGGAGCCCAAGCTCACCAGAGCCATGGGTATGACATGGCCCGAGAACGGGCTGGGATCCAGAGGCACCACCTAAAAACAAGATTTCTGCCCGCTCCACGGCAATTCCCTCTCCTGGTGGCTCCAAACAGCCATTAAGAATTGGTGCAATTTTAGAGCAACTTGTGTTTACACATAAGGATGAGGACTCGTTATCGCCATCATCTCCATATTGTTGTTTTACATAACAGCTGCAGTAGCGCAAGTGCACTTTGGTCAATAGTTTCATTTATAATAAAGTAATAAATTAGGAATATTTTTCCCTTGACAATAAGTTTTATGCCAAGATTTTATGTAGCTTAAAGCAAGTTGTCAATTAGGCTACTTAAATTAATTTTTGGCAGCAGTTAATTGGAGCCTAGAGTCTTTTGTCTTTAAACAGCTAATCCTAAACAAGAAAATACAATGATTAAATGTTTCTTAGACAATATTATTCACAGAATTTAAAATATAGCATTTAATTAAGATTTGGACTTGTTAATATTTTTTTTTATTTCTTTAGAGAGATTAATTTAAATTTCTTCAAGTTGAATTGCTACCATGACTCTGATTAAACTGGCTTACTGCAAGGCTACAGCCAGAGACCTTCCAATGCTTCTACAGCTCTTACAGCCAAAGGCAAATTATTTTGGATTACTTCTTAAAGAGACATATATTGTCCTTTCAGAGAAGCAGGACATTCCCATTTGGAGCTCCGGAAGTCTAGGACCTGTGGTCACAGGATAAAAATGCTGTTATTACACTCAGGTGTAATATTATTACACTCAAGTACTGGTAAATATGCTAAAGGAATAAAAGACTTCAAAAAGTATTTCCAGCCTGATCAGGTTCTGGGCAGGAAACCAAGACTTCTTAAAAACAGAAATCACAGAGGTTTACTTCAAAAGGGCTGTTAACCAAAAATTCAGTCCAAGCCTATGATTAGACTAATGTCCTTCATATCAGTGAAAGTAGAGCAGCTAGAGATCTCCCAGTCTTGATATGAAATCGTTCCAGTTCTGGAAATCTTCTTTATTCCTGAATAAATGTACCATATGGTATCATGAATTGCAGAGAAGTGAGTCCTGATAGAGTAATGCTCCTGATTGAATCTCTTCTTTATACCCACCATCAGTTATGGAGAGAGAATTAAGGCTCAGTTCTTTGGTTTGTTACATAGGAGTAAAGATTAGATAATTACAAAGCTTCCTACTATGAAATCCTGGAAGCTAATTTGTAATTAATGAATTAATTAAAGAGCTAAAAAAATGATGCATTTTGAATGGTAAATGGATCTAGTCACCTTCTCTCTCATAATTATTGTCTTCTGTGCTTCTTTCTTCACTGATAAGAATGTACGCAGAATCATGAAATCATGGATTCATGCTATCATGGAATGGTTTGTGTTGGAAAGGAACTTAAAGATCATCTACTTCCAGCCCCCTGCCATTGGTAGGGACATTTTCCACTGGACCAAGTTTCTCAAAGCCCATCCAAAGTGGACGTGAACACTTCCTGGGATTGGGCATTACAACTTCTCTGGGCAATCTATGCCAGGGCCTCACTGCCCTAACAGGGAAGAATTTCTGGCTGATATCCAGTTGAATCCCGCCCTCTTTGAGTTTGAAACCTTCACTCTTCATCCAGTTGCTACACTCCCTGATAAAAACTTCACACATTTAAGAGTATTCTGGAGCAAGAGGCGGTTAGTTAAGTACCTTGCACACAAATAATCACAGTCATGTCCCCAGCTTCGGGACAGCGGGAGACCTCACACCATATTTCCTTGTTTCTCCTAGGGAAAGAGCTTTTGGGGCTCCAGACTGTGTCTGAACTAACTTTCCACACAGCTCTTTCATTGCTACTGCCACAATCCATGTGAAGGGAAAGTCCATTGCTACAGAATCTGTGGACCAGGACAGCAAATGGAAGCAGCTGGGAGTAGTCCAAGATGAACTGCTTTGGTTTGAAACCAAGAAACTGCTTTTAGAAAACCATCTAAGTGACTTCTTTTGCAAGAGATCTGCAGTACTGCCAGTCCCATGGCATTCAGAATTCAGTCCCATGTATTCAGAAAGTCCTTCCTCAATTATGGGTTTTCAAACAAAGAAATGTTGAGATTCTTAAATTAACGTCTTAATGTGTTGGAGCCTTTGAATTTGCATTCTCGACCACTTCTTTGAAGCCAAGTAGCTAAAAAATCCTTCACTTTAAAATAAAATTAAATTCAAATGCAGTCACAGGACTTTAGCAACTGGGTCTTCGAGAAAACCATCAAAATCCATGAATCATCCTAAAACCACAGGGGAAGCTGAGAATGCTGCTCAAGGCCATGTCTCACAAAGAAAGAGTATTCCTTTTGAACTGCACTCACTGAGCGTGGTTGGGTTTTGAAAATTAATAGGAGAATTTCTCTGTTACAGTGGTCTTTCCTTATGTCTCAGTATCATCCAGCACAGCAGTACTGAATGAGTATACATAAAAATCCCCTCCAAAATTCCCAAAAGTAAGAATGACCAAAATCAAATGTGAAATGAATGGAACTCTTTTCAATGTCCAAGTTGACAGAAACACAGAAGTCTTTTTCATTATGTAGAAACAGTGTCACTTCTGTAGTGAAAAACTGATTTTTGAGACAAAATTATTTAACTTTTAATGAAAACCCAAACACTGGAAAGATGGTAGTCCAATATGAACTAAAATATAGTACCAAGATCAAATGTTTACTCATGGGCAACTGCTGAAAACCCCTTGAACTACACAAATTAAAAACAGATGCTTTAAATTAAAACACATAAATTACCAATGCTGATATTACTATAAATTCCAATGATGAAAACACATCAGTCAAGACTTTAAGGGAGATTCTAAAGGTTACATATAGGAGTATTTTCCATTATTAAGCAAAGTGTCACCTGAAGAAGTTCCCTGGAAGAATGTAGGAGGACCTGTGTGAAGCACCTCGGGTTACTCTGATATGATTCAACTATTTCTGTTTTTATTCTGAGTCACTGTTGTACATCTCAGGCATTTCTTTGTTTAGTTTCTGGTGTGTATTCCGCCTGAACAAGGAGCTCCATGTATCTCATTGTATTTCCAGCTGGACATGGACTTTCTCCCCATCCCCTGCACAGAGAACACAGCTGGAACCAGTAACATCTCTGCAGATGAACTGAACTTTTAGGTTCAACCATTGCATCATGCTTCAGGCTGCTTAGCATCTTTCTAACACCAGTGTAATTTGGTATTATTTCCACTAAATAATGGTCAAATCTTGTATATATGCATGGAAAGCTTCCATGTCCTCAGGATAGCACACCAGTTAAAAATATAATTTATCCGGAGTAAATGGTAAAAAAAAAAGCTATATTTATAGCTTATTATTTTAGAAGGGTGACATTTACCTCCAGCTGGAGTATTAGAATTTTGTGTTAAGCAGTTTTGGTTTTTGAACAGTTTGAAACAGTGCAACAGTGTTGAAAAGTGTATACAAGTATAATAAACAGATGTTATAAATATATAAAATATGTGTATACATGTACAGCTGAACTATGTAAGTGCACAAATATATATATATTCTCACACATACATGCATGTGAATGTAGACATTTTCTTAACTACACACATATGTAGGACATTTTATTAAGAAACCCCAAATTTTCATATATTTATTCTAGCTGTTTATATGAAAGCTTCTTTGGTTTCTTTTAAAGCCCTTTTCAGACTTTTCTATTACAACCACCCAATATTTGCATTTAATATTCCATATCTAGTAAACTGTTTCTCATCTAGGATTTTACTAGATACAGATGAAGCATTGCTTAAAGAGAAGGAAAATCAACTCATAAAAAATGCACCTTGTAAATACCATAAAGTATTTGTTCATGAGTTTCTTTGAAATCTCTGTTTGTATTATTATTTTTAACAATGATGCAATCAGTGGGAACACAGTATCAACAGCTGGCGTAGCCAGAGGTGGAAGAGGCAAAAATGACAGAGATTCCCTGATATTTTTCCATGCTGTAATATTTGAAGAACATTTGAGGTACTCACAGTCCTTGATTTATAAACTGATACCCCCTCCTGCACACACACCCCAAATTCTATTTCTGTATGAAGGAGGGTATTTGTTACTGTAAATTGACATTAACTTTTCAGTGGCTGAACTCCTGAAGATGATTTGTTGGCTTTGGACATCCAGCCACCATTAATTTGTCATGGGATTGGACGTCAAACCCTACAGGTGTCTTTGGAAGTACTGAAAAATTGTGTTACAGAAAGAGTAATTTACACACAGGTGGTTTTCTGTTCATTTGAAACATGACTTGTAAACAGTAAAATCAGTTTCTTTGGCAGTGAAAATTCATTCACAGTGTGCCACAGTCAGTTCTGCTCTCTGTCTCTAAAGGCAGAACTAAAGTGCCCTGGCATGGTTTGTGAAGCTCAGATGACTGTCCAGGATGCTTTTCTTTGTATAAAAAGGAGTGCATAAAAATAGATTCCTGCAGCAAGAAGCTCTACCAGATCATCTTCAATGATAGGATTTCATCAACGTGCCATATATAATGCTGAATGACTTCTTCTGTAATTAAATCAGAACTTCCAGAAAACAACCAAGCTAGAGACCCCCAATTTTCCTGCTAATTTTTGCCCACAGATAATCACCAACACCATTAAAAATATACATCTTTCATGTAACTGAAGTTCACCCAGCTGTAACATCAAAATCTTCCTTGTCATTACACCCTTTTTCAAAACACGTAGACAAAATGCTCAAGCTGCAAAATTTTGAGACTTCCTCACACCCTGCCTGCACTTCACCCTCCTGGTGGCCACCATCCTCTGCAATTTCAGTAGAACAACCTTTTAAAAATAAGACCATGTATTTTCCTAATCCACATTTTGTCATTCTTCCTTTCAAGCTTATGCAGCAATTTGAAGCCGAGCTAACCTTCCTATGACCTTGAAAAGGTAAGTGAAAACCCTATGTTAACAATTCTTCTCTCCCCTTATTTGGGTAAACTAGAAGCCATGAGAGCCTTTTATTGACTTTCACTATAGTTTTCACCCTTGGCAGTACAACTGAACCTGCCCTGACCTTTTTTGACCAAGCGCCTTTGTCCGACGAACTGTTCAAAGCATCTTGCAGCCAGATGTGAGCCCCCACACCCTGAGAGTGTGTGCCTGACTGTACAGATCTCCTGCTACCTCCCCTGCCTGCCTGCACCGCCAGCACTCGCCCTCAGCCTGCTGCCAGCTGGCCTGATCCGGAGATAAGACCCGCTGGCCGGGTTAAGAAAATGACACCTGATCATGGGGCTGGTCTTGTTCCCATGAGTGCACCCTCTCTGAAGGCTCGGTGGCCTCTGGTAAAATTGCTCCATGCCGAAGGGAATAAAAGCAGCACCTACCACAGGCCGCAAGAGGAACACGCGTTGTTCCTCTCCTGCCCTTCTTGCAGGGCTTGCTCTGCAGGTTCCTCCAGGGGAACAACGCTTCACTTGTGATCACCCTGGCTACAAAGAGAGCACTGAGGATGGGAAGAGACTCCTGAAAGGATGGACCTGGATAATGTAGTCTGCCCACCTTCCTATCAGTGAATAAAATAATCTTGACATGACATGAACAGTCATCTCTCAACCCACCTGGCAACTGCTCACAAACATCTCACCCATCATCCCGTAATTTTCTGTCTCAAAGATTGTCCATAATAAACTCCTATTTTGTTGTGATGTGTGTAGCACTGATCTGCCTAGAGCTTGGCTGCTTGCTTAGGCAGCTAATTTTGATGTGATGGCTGTAGGAAAGCAGGCCAAACAATGAATAGAGTCAAACATGAAGAAACAAAACCACTCCCTCTGCCTTGACACTTGACAGAGCTTCCACTGCCTTCTGTAGTCTTTGGATTAGATATTTGGGATTGTGACCAGCTCTTATTGTACCTAAGGTTCTTCGAAGGACACTTCTTGCATTTATTGTATGATTTGTCCAGGATTTCTATGAGCAAGTACAGTTGGTCTTGTTTTCTGTTCACAAACCTTTTCACCTACTTCCCAGTCTTTGCAGTCCTATGGATATATTCAGATCCTGAACTCCAACAAAGTATTGCTTTCAGTCCTATGTTGATCCCATTTTAATCACTGGCTCATTTTTCAATGCACTTAGACATCCCTGTGTCTGTCGGCAACAAATATTTGTTTATCACGTTTTTCCCTGGCTCAGTGTTGAAAATCATTGCACTGCTCATTGCAAACACAGCACTTCTGACTCACTATTTATTCTGAGGTTCTCCTTATACTTAGCTGCCATCTCTTCCTCCCTGCTCCACTTGACTCTTTCCAGCATCTGGAGAGCAGATCTATCCCTGAAGTCAATCTGACTCACATTATCTGGAAATAGCCTGGTTCCATTACAACAAGACCTTCACTGCCCCACTGCCTTCATGGCTGAAAGACATCTCAGCCAGTGGGGGCATGGATTAATGTCCTGAAGGGAAAATGTGCAAACCTTCTAACAAGCCTTTTCTTCTCTGTATAAAAGGACTATCAGCAACAGAGGCTTCCTTTTAATTCTTCAATTAGGTGCTCAAGATTAAAAATGAGACTCAAGCAATAATGAACCCTCTCTAAAAATGTTTGTTTAGTGACAAATCCACTAAAAAAGAAAGGGTTACTACCAGAGAGAGGGGTGCTACCAGGTTTGATCTACAAGTCCACCAAACTCCCGCCAGTAAATACTGACATATTCTCACCTGGCAAAAATAGCAGTGGGTATTTTTAAGTTTAAATATTCACATACCTATGAGATTTTCAGCCAGCTCTACAGGCTGTAATATTGCTGATAGCCCTTGGAAAAAAGCAACCAAAATATGAAACCTTCTTTCTCACCCCTTTGACCCCCGTCAACACTGTTCATTTGGATCAGGTGTTTTTGAAGTTTGCACATGGCAGTCTCATTTGCATTTAATGTCCTTCAGATTACTTCCTTTTTGTTGTGCTAAACACCTCTCTCAGTTGAGTCTAATTTGATGAGGTCATGCTGTGACTCCTGACCCTCTGGGTTCTAAATGAAACCATCTGACAAAAAAGTAAGTGGAGTGAGTCTCTTGCCTGTTCGTGGACATTTGATATTTGCAGATGTGCAGCAAATTTTACAGATGACTCTTTTGCCAGGCTAACACTTGATTGGAGAGGTGGAAATAAGTGAATTCCTAGAGAGAATAAAATATTCCAAAGATAAATAGGTTATGGCAATCCCGTCCCCACAACTCTACTAGCTAAAATAAAAATAAATCAGAAGTAAATATGACCATTATCTCAGCCAAGGGAATCCTAAATTCCCAAAAAGCTTTTGTCCCCCCCAAATTACTTAATTCTTGGTGTTTTCTTCCAGTGTTTGTGAATGGAAACACCTGTGTGGCTTGGCACAGAGACCCTGGGATTGTTTGGTGGCTCCGAGGTAGCCCGTGGTGCACATGGGAACCTTCCACCTGCTTTGGGCTGATGTGCCCCAGCCTTTATGGAAAGGGTGAAGAGGTGCATATTTATTTCCAGTTGTCTCCAATGTGTGTTACAGAGGAGGTCAGCCTGGATGATCCCACAGCTCTCATCTGGCCTTAAAAGTCTGGATCTGTTACCACGGCTTTGAAATGCTCTCAAGCACTGATCACTTCATTCCAGGCTAATTTTATGTGGAGGGAGTCACTGGAATTTTTAACACATATGGTCAAATAAAGAGCCAAAATGTTATTCCAGACTTCTCTGGCCTCAAAATAGATCTGTGTTTTACTAGGATATTATGATATAA
Organism: Mystacornis crossleyi; assembly: GCA_013400655.1. Taxonomy (NCBI): domain Eukaryota; kingdom Metazoa; phylum Chordata; class Aves; order Passeriformes; family Timaliidae; genus Mystacornis; species Mystacornis crossleyi. Next base: position 91,204 of record VYZQ01019371.1, read on the forward strand.
AACTGGAAAAGGAAATAAGTAAGCATGGAAATTTCTTCAGAATACTTTATCAGTGTTGTGCTGCTCATCGCCCATTCCTTTGAGAGGCTGGAAGTGAGACCATGCTTAAATAATAATTGGGGTTTAGCCAAAATACTCTGTCAGAAAGACCTCATCAGTGAACATTAGTTGAGGCCATATATCTCTTTTTATTTGTAACTCTTCCTGTGCCAACCCTGCCCACTTCCACATACACGTTTAATTTCCCCCACGAACTCTGGCTCATTATTCAGCTGTCTGTGGTGTGCATGCCCTCCATAGCAAGACTATTTCAGAATTATCTGAGTGTAGTAAATCATCTCAAGATATACTGTAATTAAGTAGGCATATGCAAAGCACCAGACAGATTATCTTTGAAATGCATCAAAGTACGTTATATTATAGGAAAAAAAAATAGGAAAAACTGCAGGTCATATATTCACTAAACTCCTCTACCTTATATGAAAATGAGTCATTTTCCACCATACCCTGGGGGTGAGGAGGCTGTCAGATGAAGAAATAAAAGACACTGCTAGTTAAGAAGAGCAGACCATGCCAAATCACTAATTAAAATCTAGATTTGTGTGTGTGTGTGTGTGTGTGTAGAGAACAGGTGCATATGCTAAACGCTATTCCAGAACTGGACTAACTTTTACCTCACTTTTTTTTTAATGTTGTTTTACAAACCTGAGTAAGTGTATCAAAGTCTGAAAGTCTCATTGAACCAAAGTCTTAGATGTACATACATAAAAATGGAGCACTCAGCACTGCATCCTAATTTTCAAAGAACATAATTTCAATTAATGTGACAGCTCCTGAAAGAACAGGTTAAAAAATCAATTTAAAAATAATTTTTTAAATGGCATCATTGATCAAATTAGGTTTGAAATATTCCGGACCAAGATACAGATATATGAATATATTAAGTAACATCTTAGTCTTATTCCTGTATTTGCAAGACCCCATGACTTTTCAGTTGTCCACTACACTAACTGTGCACCTAAGAAAGGGGTCAGAGGGATTTATTATCATTGCTATGTTAATTAAAATAGTTCTGTGGAATTTTACCCACCTGAATCTGAGCTACGTTTTTCATTTTTGTGTTAATTAAATAGACCTGTAGTCAAAATGGTTCTTCAGAACCACAGAAATCACAGCCAAGAAGCCACAGAGGTCCTAATAATTAATTACCACCTCATATGCACTTACAGAATGTGAACTATTTTGATACATCCATTTCTAGTCACGTATCCTCAAAATCCTCAAAATTATTTGGAAGAGCTTTCTCCCACTGCTGTTGTCAGGAATCACGAGAGGAACTGTACCAGGCTCTGATGGGAGACGCTGAAAACCCCAAACTCCACAAGAATACAGGAGAATCTGAAGGACTTCTACATCTCTGCACTGCCAAACCTGAGGAAGTGAAGCTTGAGTAGCAGCTCAGTCCTGGGGACTTCTTGGAAAAGGGAAATTCAAACAGTGAAAAAATTACATACCTACATAAAATATAAGCAGGAGACAACATTTTTGTGTCAGTGTTTCAGCTCAGAAAGGTAGGAACCTAAACTTGCATCTCAGCGCTTCCTGGAATGACATGCAAAAATGCATATTCATCAGGATTATAGCAAATTTGGGCCTAAAGAAAGAGTGGGATTTTCCTTGTGTTTTGTACTCTGCAAGAGAGGTGGGCCAGAAACAAATGCATGCCTGCTAGCAAGGGAAAGCCTGCTGATACCTAAACCTTCGGGGGCTTTTTCCAAAAATGATTTATCCTTATATTACTTGAAGATTACTCATGTAATCCGGTTTGTAAAGCTGAAAGAAACTGTAATGTGCTTCCTACAAACATTCATCTGAATCCTTAAATGTGTTATTTTTTACTATGTTCACAATGCCTTTGGTGTTTACCTTTTCAAGGAAGTCCTACAAATTCAATGACAAGCCCTGAAAGAAAATTTTTTCAGCAAACATATTTTTTGTCTGTGTTTTCACAATTATTATTCATATTACAGATGTCTTCAGAGATGCCCGTCAGGCTATGAGCCCTATCCTGGCAGATCAGATTATAATGACAATAACTGCACCAGAAACGTGATCCTGTGTTTAATACTCCAGATTACATGCATGGCTCTTCCCCATGGAGGCAGATATCAGCTGCTTCTGTAACACCCCCAGTTCTGGACTGAAAGGGACACAAGACAACAAAGACTCTAAGTGGGAGAACAATCCATGACATAAATCTTCCTTTAGCTTTTAAAGTTTAAATCGTTAAGTAATGTCAGCTAAAATGGTCTCAACAGATCTTCTCTGAGTATCCTCATAACTTGAAATACTGAGGTTTTCATGAAGGTAGTGGATAGGAGAAATTCTGTTGCTGGTGGATTATGTCATGCACAAAAAAGCACAGAGAGGGGAGAGCTGAGGAATTTAATAAAACTTGCACAAATCAAGGCATGCTGAAGATAAACAAAACCTGGCATCATTTTGTTCAAGTCACGTTCTACTCAGTAGTATACTGGGGGAAAAAATGGGGGAAACTCTGACACAAAACTCCGGAGGGGCTCTCCTCTCTGTCTTGGGAAGGGGGATGCCTGGCAAATAAAAAAAAAATTTGTCACATGACATGTATTTTCCTCATAAAAAAATTTGAATAAAGATAAAATTTCATACAGGAATGTTGAAGTCCTGAGGAGACTAAATTTGGAAGCCATATCCATTTCAAAAATCCACCTCAAAATTCAATATAGTAGGCAGCTAGGAACAATAAAATAAGACCATATGGGCTCGGATCAATGTATTTAAAGTGTGCTGTGCTGAAGGGCTGAAGACAGTTATTCATTTATTATCTGTCTTTAGTGACCTTGAGATGTGATCATTTGATTGCACCAAAGTCAAATTTTCCAGGACATAAACTCACAGTAAGTGAGTTTATATCCTGTCCTGCAGTGGCAGAGACTGTGGCAAACAAATTTTTACACTGAATCACTGAATCTGCACAAGCAAAGCAGGGGGTGTGATGAGGAAAGGTGAAGCTTTTCTGCTTCGTATTGTAAGTCTGGTTTAAGCTGCTCATTTTTTT
>VYZQ01019373.1:18857-34048 GCA_013400655.1 Mystacornis crossleyi
TTCTCCAATTAATCTTTCATAGCCACAAATGAAGCTATCTCTTTCACATTAAAAACAATAATGAGTAGTGATAAGGAATCTCTCAAACCTTAACAGTGCTGTAAAATGAGTAAGAATTAAGGGAAGCATTTGAGGATAAACAGTGAATGATTATCCCTGTCACAGTATGTATGTGGGAATTATTAGAAATTTCAGTTTAAGTCTTCTCTCAAATAAAGCATAACTAGTAAGAAAATATTGATAAATGCAGACATAGCCCTTTTCTGACTCACAAATCCTTGCAAACCTTTAATGCCTGTGGACTGAAAGTTATCAAGGTGGTCAAATGGAAAAGTTCTCCTTGACAATTGCTAGTGCACAAATAGCCCCTCTTCAAAGTTTTAGATCATATAGATTCATCAATTTTCTTTAGCAATAATATCAAAAATAACATATTTGTCCATATAATTTTATGCAGGTGGAGAAATATGGACTGATACAGTATTTATATACAATAGCAAAGGGAAATACACCTAAGTAAAAAGGAAGAAATTTTATTAGCAGATTATTTGAGACACCATCTCAGCCTTTTATTCTCTCACTGAGAAGTTAGATTTTAACTGGACTAGACTTTCATCAAAGTCTAGTTATTTAACTATTATAATATAAAGTAAGGTAGTGATTCTAAAAGCTGAGAAATTAATTCACCAGAGAACTCGCTGATCACCACCAAACTACAGCACATTTTTGATACTGTATTTAACCTTAGATAGGAAGGGAAGTAATGAGAATAGAAATGAATGATATAGGAGAGAATAGCAGAATTACACTGAGAAATTCAAAGTGTGTCAAAGACTTGGGTACTCCAAAGAGTATAACTGTCACATGAGGCAGTATCAAAAAAAATTACAGATGAGTTGTATATTGGCTTCAACTTGGAATATCAGCCTGATTGTATTGCTGGGACTGACTGGAAGACTCTCTCAAGCATATTCTCACACTGGTTTTAAATCTATGCACAATGCTGAGCAGAATTAAAAGTGCAAATGACCTGCCATTGGAGGTCTCCCTCTGGTTGCACTCTCAGCGGCAAAAAGTGCTCTCCAAACAAACACAGCATTCAGTCAGAGGACAAACATGGTCATAAATTGCTTCGGGTTTAAATTGCTTCCTCCAAATTAATAAATCAGAAAAAATTCCACTGCGCAAAATAAAATCAGCATTCTTTCAATGAGTTTTATATTGTGGTTTTACATATACAATCTTAAAATGAGAGGGACTTTAAAAAACTTCAGAACTTACTTTAGGGGATGCAACCTCAGCCACTGATGTTCACAAAATTCAAACAGATTCCAAAAACACAAAAGGATTTACTACACTCTGTCTCCTTTCTTTTTGAAAATCTTTATATGCGTACAAATAACTGTTCTGTTGACCAGTGACTGTATTCCAAAATAAACACAAAACAATCCCCCAACTGGCTGTGAAGATAGGAGTCATAATACAGAACGTTTAATTAATTTTTCTTATCAACTTCTCATTTTTCTAATCAGAATGCAACACGGAAACAAAAGCACAGGAAAATAACATTAAACTTTTAAAACACAATGGATCTACTCCCCAAGCACTGTCACAAAGAAATTTTTGCTCAGATGTACTTCATCTTGCATGCCTGTGCGTTGCAAAAACACCCATACACACCTCTCGGGCCACTTAGAGATAAATGACAAGGATTTACCCTGACCCTCAGCTTTAAAACAAGCACAGCAGTAGTGCTCTTCAGCGAGGTGCTCTGGGTTCACAAGCAGTCAGTGTTCGAAATTACTGCAATCAGACACCGGTTCCTAAACACGGATGCATGATACAATTGTGTAGGACTGCTTCTGGAGGAGGTGATTTTCCTACCAGACCGTGCTGTCCTCATTACCACCAGAGAAATCAGGACAACAGCACACTACTGAGTAAAAATAGATCTTTGGCTCTTTCCCCTTGCCTCCCTTCCCTGAATTTCCTTATAGAGCAATACTGACCATCAATCACAGGAAAATAAACCTTAGATTACAAGTGCCCATTACAGAAGTGATTAGATAATTTTTATAAATTCCTTTGTTCTTTCACCATGTGTCTCAGAGAGACAGTCAAGAGTGCTGCACTGATTGTATTAAGTTATTTCTGGTATTCCAATCAGCTCTGCAAACTTGAAAAAATCCCACTTCACCCTCATTTCCACAGCAGGATTTCACATCTCTGACGGGCAGGGAAACACAGACAGGTAGCCTGTATTCCCCAGTGTCTTTTTGGCCTCCCCACACCTTACCTTTTACCTTTTATGGGCTGCATGCTGAGCCAAACTTAGAAAGCAATGGCAACGTTAGTTCAATCTGGAGCTGGTTTATGGCAGTCTTCCCTTGCAAATTTCCTTATTTTGCAGTGAAAGTACTCATGAGCAGGACTACTTGTGAAATATAGGACCACTGCCATGAAATAAATGAGTGTTTTGAAGTGAAACTTTTTAAAACAAAGGAACCTATCTTCTGTCTCTCTGCTTAAAATAATTTCTGACAGGGCTGCAGCAAGATAATAAGTTGATTTATTCAATTTGCTTTAAATACGATGAGATATCATAATGCCATCTTTTGTAATGCACACAAGAGATGTACAGTGGCACACAGACAACAGCAAGAGCCCTCCCCCTGCCCCAGCTGGAAGCTGTCCTCTCCCCCCTCCACATGCATGGTTTGGAGACAGAACTGCAGTGTATTATCTTATTAAAAGGCTTTGACAGGAACCACACTACTGTGAGACCCAGCCAGTACAATTAAAGAAGAGAAATCCCTACTCTGCAGCTTTCAGCCTGTTACACAAAAACTTACTACAAGCTGTAGGCAAATGTGGTCACATTTTCTGTAATACATCACAATAATCTTTGCTACAGTTGCCTGTTAAGAATAGTGAAAGAAACCTCTCTTACATCAAAACCATAATGTAATACTTCACTAACTATAACAAACATATAGAAAACAATAACCATCTGCCTATGTACTACGGTATTCAAGCTCATACACAGTTCTTACGAGTCATGAGGTATTTAAGTGACTTTCTGTTTAAAATCTTTAAAGATCACCACAGACTATGAAGCAATAGCAATCTGCTCTGAATACTCTGATACACTTCACAAGACATTAAAATAGGCAGACACCCACAACTATTGTAGCAAACTCACAGCATTTACTAAAGAGTTTTCATAAGGGTCTTTCAAGATTGTAATTGACCCCTTCAAGATTAGCTAATTCATTTACTTATATAAAAAAAGTTCCAAACCGTCAAGTGAGTATGTACACCTCCTTTTGATGCTGAAATAGGTACCTTCTTCTAGCAGCTGAGGTATTGACTGTGACCCTTTTAATGTGTCCGAAATAGCTCCGATGCTTTCAGCCTGGACGGCACTGAGTGCTGCTCCAGGCTGGAGTGGGATTCAGCAGAGAAGCAAAGTGTAAAAGGGAATTCCTGTCATAGCTTCCAGTTGTTCTTCCTAAATATAGAGTTTGATTCACCCTGTAACTTGGTCCCCTGTGACACTTGACCATGGTAAAAGCAGGGCTCAACTGTCAAGCAGGAGGTGTTGAAGGAACACACCTTTAGGTCCTTTTCCTGCCCTCCCTCTCCCTGTCATTCCAGGCTTTTCCCAAGTGCCAGGCATACAGCAGTAGTAGGTAACACACAACTCCTCCCATGGCATTTGGGGCAGTGTGAGCCTCCCTACACCACACCAGAGAAGGAAATAATTATGGAAACGTAATTATGAAGAAGTCACTTCGGAGGAACTATCTAGGGGAGGTGAATGACACAACAACGCGCCCGTACTGCTGCTGCTCTGNAGAGTTTGATTCACCCTGTAACTTGGTCCCCTGTGACACTTGACCATGGTAAAAGCAGGGCTCAACTGTCAAGCAGGAGGTGTTGAAGGAACACACCTTTAGGTCCTTTTCCTGCCCTCCCTCTCCCTGTCATTCCAGGCTTTTCCCAAGTGCCAGGCATACAGCAGTAGTAGGTAACACACAACTCCTCCCATGGCATTTGGGGCAGTGTGAGCCTCCCTACACCACACCAGAGAAGGAAATAATTATGGAAACGTAATTATGAAGAAGTCACTTCGGAGGAACTATCTAGGGGAGGTGAATGACACACCAACGTGACCGTACTGCTGCTGCTATGGGAGCAAACTCACCCAGCAGCTGCCCTGGGGGGTCAGCAGAGCCCTCCTCCATGCAGGACAGCCCTGCTCACAGGGGAGGGCTCCTGAGCATCTGTGGCCATAGTGACCAGCTGCTGAGCCTGTAGGCATGGGGACGAAGAAAAGCCAAAGGAAGAGCGTGTGTGTTTGTGTTTGTGTGTGTGTGTGTGTGTGTGTATGTGTGTGTGTGAGAGAGAGAGAGAGAGAGAGAGAGCTGCTATAGCTCATGAGGGAAGTAAAACATTACACAGTTGTGCTCGTGCTGGCTGGAGTATTGTTTTAGTGAGGGCTACCCATGGAGATCTCACAACAAGTTGTATGTGGGCAAATCCTCAGGTTTCCACTTCCACAAGCACAGATTCCTGGTCATCTGTGCATCTTCATAAGAATGAATTTCCCTCTTCCTCACTCCTCTGTTGTACCTGTTCTCCACCAGATCCACAGCAGTAATGGGGACAAGAGCAGCGTCATTATGAGCAACACTGTACTGGCCACTTGCTGCTGCTACTTCCCACTTTTAGGAGAAGAACAATTTTCAAAATTAGTGCTAAAGACATTTATCAAATAATCACAGAATTGTAGGAGTTGCTTTGGAAGGAACCTTAAAGATCATCTAGTTCCAATGCCCGTGCCTTGGGCAGAGAACCTTCCACTAGACCATCAAGTTACTCATCAAGACCATCCAGCCTGGTCTTGAACACCTCTGGAGAGCTCTCTTGTAGCCCTCTTTACGTACTGAAAGGCTGCTAGAAGATCACCCCAAAGCCTTCTCTTCTCCAGGCCAAACAGGTCAAACTCTCTCAGCCTGTCTTCATGAGAGAGGTGCTCTATCCCACTGATCAACTTAGAGACTCTCCTCTTGACTTGTTCCAACAGGTCCACATCTTTTTTATGCTGGGGACCCCAGACCTGGATGCACTGCTCCAGGTGGACGATCACAAGAGCAGAGTAGAGCAGGAGAATCACCTCCCTCAATCTGCTGGTCACACCCCTTTTGATGCCTCCCAGGATGCACTTGCCTTTCTGGGCTGCATGGGCAAGGGCCTCTGCAAGGGCACATTGCCAAGTCATATCGAGATTTTTGCCTGCAAACACCCCCAAGCCTTTCTTCCCAGGGCTGCTCTCAATTCCTTCACCCAGCCTGTACTTGTGCTTAGAATTGCTCCAGTTCAGGCCCTTACCCTTGGCCTTGCTGAACTTCAGTAGGTGTGCACAGGCTCATCTCTCAAGCCTGCCAAGGCCCCTCTGGGTGGCAACTAGTTGTAACAACTCATGGCTGGGTTAGTGATTTCAGAGAGGATCTCCCTTGACTTTAACTCATTTGATCAGTGACTCTTTTCATTTCAAGTGTCTTAAAGAGGAAGATGACCAAGCAGGCTGTTTCATTAAGCCTGAGTCAATCTCCATTGCCCTCTTTCCCCAAATGTTGTCATCTGGAAGCTGATAAAGCTGATGATTTGCTCTGGGGGATTGCTGACTCCTTCTAGCCACCCCCTTCCCAAGCAGCCACGACAAGATGAACAACTCAGAACTAGGCACGCAACCAGCGCATGCATTTGTGTAGGTCAGGACGGATGGACGTACACGTAGCAATCAGCTCATTCCAAGGAGACCCCTTGGACTATTCCTCAGTAAGGCTGCATATGACTGTTGTCAAACATTTTGAGGCAGGAGAGGACTACTGCACTTGAAATACGGTGGAGTTCACAGCAGGGTTCACAGAGCTGTTCTTTGGCTAGAACAGAGGCATCTGCAGTCAGTCTAAGGCCCTGCCTTCCAGGTAGTCGAGACCACATTAAAACAAAGCCAGAATCAGATAGGTGACTTTACATACCACCTTCTGAAAGTTCATTTTTACAACGAAAGTACCAGAAGGCAATGGAAGAGGCAATATATTTTTGTAACGTGGTCTTGTACATCAACTTATTTCAGTTTATATTACAATAGTATATTACAAACTAGCTCTTGAATGCAGAGTTCTCTCTTCCATGTGCTGTTAATTTAGTAAAGGTAGGCCATTGCTTAGATTTTATGATCTTCATCTTGCAAATATGCCTACAAAATACCAGCTCAACACTGTTCCCTTCAACGAATTTTCACAGCAGTGACAAGTAATAGTCTTAGCAATGTGTAAGAAGGAAGTCTGTCACCTACCTAACACCCAGTAACTATCACACCTGAACTGTATTAAATTGTGGGGCTAAAAGGAGTAAACTCAAATTTTATCACTAATATCAGAAAATGCAGATCTGAGTAGATTTTGAAGGACAAAATAGTCACTCTCAGCATTATTTTGCAGCATATCATTGCTTTTGAATAACCTCTGGGATGCACAATCGCATGACTTGCAGGGTCATCTGTTAAATACATGCAGTAGATGAATTCGTAAGTAAATAATGAGGCATGTGTGCATTTCAGATGATGGATTCAGTGTCTGGCAAGTTAGAGCCTTGTACACTGACACACATGGCATAAAATTATTATGTCTTGTGTATAGAGATCCAACAGACATAGTAGAAATGCTTTAATTTTAAGTATAAAATCCCAGTATAGTTAAAAATAGACTTTTGTGGCATTGGTAGAAGCTCGTCTAATTAATATGCTTCCTGGCACTACTTACTAGTTTTGAAAGTGAAGTTGATGGTTAACAGAAATGTGTATGTGTCTTACTTCTCCACTGCATATTTCACTGCATAATGTCAGAACTGTTTTTTAAACCTGTCACTACTTAATACACTTACTCAAATGTTTTGCTTTTTGAGAAACCTCATGAGCACAGATAAAACTTCCCTGAGCATCCCAAAAGAATTTTTTTTCCTGTTGTAGTCCACAATGTTTTAGTGTAATGCAAACAGCGTAATACAGTTGAAAATGCAAGTCCACACATAGGAAGTCACAACCTCAGCTCACTTGAAATAAGACTTCTTTGAAGTAAAAAGTTAAAAAATACATTTCAGGAGTTTTGCTTTAAATTACCATGTAGTAGCAACATATTACAGACCTTTAGCTTCTCTGTCTTAATCTTAGCTACATAAATTAAAGGTTTTTATCAGGTAAGAACAGTGGGTCCACAATATTAAGTATTTGGCTAACTGATTCCTATCTTTACGTTCAGTTGAATTTTTTGATGAAGAATATGAAAACCAAAGTTGCAGAGTAACTAGTATAACTATACTCTTCATTCAACACATCTAAATTACTGATTAAGATGCAAAAATAAGAAACCTGCTATCAGACAGATTTATCAGCGCACTAATGCAGAGGATCCTAAAAAAAAAGCCAAACTAACCATCCATTTTCTAATTCACTCTGATTGTATTTGTATTTTTGGTCTCTTTCCCCTTAGTAAAGATGCATCCATGTAACAATGGCACTTGGACTTGGCACTTAGGCTTGATGAAAAGCAGAGACTTTTAGCAATGGTACCCAGTCACATGCAGTCAGACAGAACTACAGAAATTTAAAATACAGTGGAGGTATCAATTTTACCAGGCATCACAAACCATTCCTATGCTTGGTTTTAACAGAAAACTTTGAATCCTAGACTGCAGAAAGAGTATCAAACCTCAGTGATTTTGTAAGAAAAATTGTTTGAGGATGTATCATCTACTGGTTGTTTATTTCTCCCCATTTTGCCCAATCTTTATTTCTTAATATCAAGGAAAAAATCAAGAACTTGCTCTTGAGTTTCTACTTGTATAGTTATGCCAACAATAACATCAAGTTATTTAAATAATGAATGACATAAAATAGCATGCAAAAATGTTTGCTGTTGTCTAACAGGCAGGAAATCAATAAAAAAACATACCTGAATTAGCTTATTTTGTTTCTGTGGCATTTCCGGGTTTCTAAATATTAATTCAACTCCAGCATGCTCTCTTTCTTTTCCACAGAAAAGCATGATGATTATTATCACAGACTGCTCCACAGAGAAATAATTAGCCTTGTATTAAGGAGATGGTCTCATTAAAGGCTTGCAGTGACCTTGTTCTGAATTTCACAGTTACAGCATCATTAATAGTGTTGTTAGCATCATCTATGAATTTGTATTAAGTTCTGAAAACTGCCTTATGAATATAACCCATACAAATTCTAGAACATCATAGCTTTGACAATTATTACCCAAAACCCATATTTGCTGTTGCTTTGTATTGTGTAAAATTTCTAGTTACCTAAATGTTTTTGGTAACTGAAACATGATGATGATGATGATGATGATGATGTACAAGCAACAAATTTGTTTCTACTTTTCTCCTGGTAAATTTTAACCAATATATCTGGCAGAGCTGATAGCATAAGAAAGAGCAAGGCTAATGGCAGATTTTGAATATGAAATTTAAATTGCACACCGATTTTTCTAAGCATCCTGCCTACTGTAATGATTCATAATTATTTGGAAAACAAACAAAAACCATAACACTGCAGCATCGGTATTGTTCTGAGCAAGTGATTTTGACAAAGCAGGAACTGACTAAATCACTGTTGAAACTTTCAACAGAGAGACTACTAATTGTTTTCACAAATCAGGATAATTCAAATAATCATGTACTATCTTTTTCAATCCCATCACACACTTATTTTGATGATGCCCATCCCCACCAGTTGATCATATCAGCTGTGCACTAGTATATCTTGTCAGATTAAGACCTTACCTGACTGCAGCAAGGAATTTTGCTGTTGACTCAAGCCAGAGATACATACGAGAACTAGGTACAGATATTCCAGAGGACCTGGGGACTCAGCACCACAGAAAGTAATTTATTTATCTGTTGTAATAAAGCATGACAAAAAATTGCAGCTATAGTCCCTCTGTGAGCACAATCATCTGAAGTCCAACAAGAAGAACCGTGACTAAATTCTGATAATTTCTCATCTGAATGGCATATTGAGAGGGAGGAAAGAAATACATGTTTGAGACATGAAAAATGTGTCTGGTAGAAAGATGCACCTAGAACAAGTAAGATGAGGAAATGGGCTGGAGCAGAAATTTCAAGGACATTATAAATAAATTAATGCCTTTAGATAAAAAAATTACCAAACTCAAGGACAACTGCACCAACTTGCTGAATTATATGTGATTTATCAGTTGCTATCTTTGGTTTGTACCTGCTGAACAGAAAATAAAAGACGAAGAGGGTTAAATTGTGGGTGTGAAGATTTTTAAAATTTGAATCAATATCAGGGCACTTACCTTAGTTCTCAAGAGTCATAAGGAAAAAATCCTTACCTTGTCACACCTCCAAAGTTCTGAAAAAATAAGGCAATTAAGAATGAATGCTCTCTATGGTGAAGATATGAATAAATCTACTAGTCATACCTATCTATCAAGTAGTCAAACATGATCTCTATCAAACTTTATTTTTATTAAGTCAAATCTGCTATGGGAACATTTTTCAGTTATCTGTGGCCTCTGCCATACAAATATTGCAGACTTCCAGAGAGAAATTGACAAAAGAATTCAGTGTTGGCACAGAAAGAAGATTCCTCCCGCTGTTCCACCGGGCAATGATGTTTTCCAATACAATATCAAATCTCCAGGACCAAAAAGTGTATCTCTAAGGAAATAAAATGAAGTAGTTTTTTAAAACTTCACATCTGACTTTACACCCATATGAATTAGAGTTGTGGACAGGCAGTATCTTCTATACAAGGATAAAAACAGGTCTGGAAAAATAAACTACATTAAGCTGTTTGACTCTGTCTCCTCTGGCTGTGCATCACAGGGGTGGCTCTTTTGAAGCACAGTTCAATTCTCAAGATCTGGAGCTAAAAGTGATGCTTGAAAATAATTTGTCTTGGAAATTACTTTCGAGAACTGCAGGCTGCTCTGTGTTTCCTTTGCCCACCAGCTCTTGGTGAGGTGCTGACCATTATCTTTATACTCTGACTAGAGTATCCATGAAGATGTTCACAGCTTTATTGCAGCCAACTCTCAAACTATTTATTTTTATTAAGAAGAAAGGAAATGTTCTTAGCTTAGGCTCCTAACATAAAGTGGTCTACGTAAGGCAAACCCACTATTCCGTCATGGATAGTTCAGAGGCGCTATGGCTGACAAGGGGCAGAGCGGATTTGTGGTACTGGGACACCAGTTAAAATTAGTTTATCCACTGTGTGCAGTGCTGTGTAATCACAAAGCTGCTCCCCTCTGTCCTTGAGGTAGAACAAAACCAGTGCTGGTTTAACTGAGTGCCGTGCTGCATGATGAAGCAATTCAGGAGCTGCTTCAGCCATCTCACAGTCCAAGTGGACAGTTACGGGGATATCCTCACCGGCTCATCCTGTGCAAGACAGTCCCATTGTTGGAACAGCCAACTATCACACACGTACAGATGAATCCAGACTGGATGGGGCCCTGAGCAACCTGATCCGGGGAAAGGTGTCCCTGCCCATGGCAGGGGATTGGAAATAGATGGTCTTTAAGGCTCCTCCCAACCCAACCCTATCTATGCTTCTATGACAGAAATGCTTCAGGCTTTAACAGCCTCCGAAATTATGAACTGCAGACCACTTTGTCTCAAATGTTACCTCACTTTGACTTGCTCATGCTAAGGGCACTTCTTTTCCTAGGGTTTAAGGCTGCCCTACAGGTTTTGGGGTTCAAAGATGATAGGTTTAATGCTATCATGTGCATTTATTTCAGGTTACAGTAAGCATGAAACACTACCTGTTAGACTGAAACTATTCTGTTTATTTTGCATTCTGCAGTAGAATNTTACATTGTAATTATAATATTCTATGTGAAAATGATATAATTTGTTTTGCTATAAATCAACACTGTGAAACAACTGGTGAAAAAGCATATGTAACTACTGTGTTTTGTAGAATAATCTAGTAAAGGCATGTTTCTAGGAACACTTGTGCTTTTCCTTTACTTATGTTTTCATGTGAGTGGTGACTTTAGAACAAATTTCATTTGTTTTAAGAATTGAAATCCCACCTTTCTAGCAAGTATTTTTGGTAACCAGGTTAAATACTGCAAACAAATCCTGAACCTTAACAGAGTATTTTGACCTCATTCCTTTTTAAATAAAGCAAGACTGTTTTATACTGTAATTGGAACATGAAAACACCCAAACCAATAAAACTGTGCAACATTCTGCTCTTATCTTTTTTAAACAGAGCAAAGATGAAAGGATTTTTTTATTTTCTTGTTTAGGTTTCAGTTTAAAAGACCACACATATAACATATCTCCATAAATCCCCTACTTNACTGCAGACCACTTTGTCTCAAATGTTACCTCACTTTGACTTGCTCATGCTAAAGGCACTTCCTTTCCTAGGGTTTAAGGCTGCCCTACAGGTTTTGGGGTTCAAAGATGATAGGTTTAATGCTATCATGTGCATTTATTTCAGGTTACAGTAAGCATGAAACACTACCTGTTAGACTGAAACTATTCTGTTTATTTTGCATTCTGCAGTAGAATGTCCATAGGGACTTCACAGGTAATTTAAAGCAGAAAAATCCCCCAAACCTTGAAACAATTGTTTGATATTATGCTCTCCTCCTTCGCTGACTAAGCCCTTTATTTCCTGTAATTTGTATAAACTCACTTTCATGGATAGACTTTTAAAGTTGTAAAGGGCTCCCAACATAAGAGCTAATGCTGAATAGCTGTTCTCCAGTAGATGGTCCATGCTTTTCCTCATTCTAAATGATTACAGAGGATACAAGCAAGACTACAATCTAAAGTGAGTAGCATAAGCCTGAAACTAATATTTTTATGGAACTGTATTCTAGAATAACATTCAAGCTACACCTCTAAAGTTTCACCATTTCCTTTGCTTTTCTTTAAAGTCTGATACTTATTTCTCCTTCGAGTGCAACAGCTTANAAAAGATGAAAGGATTTTTTTATTGTCTTGTTTGGGTTTCAGTTTAAAAGACAACACATATAACACCTCCATAATTCCCATTACCTGAGTTTCTCCCCTATAGTGAGATNAATTCCAGCTAAGGTTTGCCTAACAGAGTTAACAGATGGGTAAAGGCCGCAAACTGACAGCAAATAAGAAAATAATATATTATATTATTATATAATAATNTTTTTTAATACAATATTAGTAAGGTAATGAAAACATATTTTTCCTTCATACTTTTACAACCACTGCTACACACATCTCCAGAGTGTGCCAGTCTCTGTATGTCTCCTCTTGTGTCTCAGATTTCTTCTATATTCTGATCTCTTTATTTCCTCCAGAAGCAATCTCCTAATCTGCAGAAGTGCTTAATGGACGATCTATTTCATCTTTACCCACGAATTTCTTCTTTCATGCATTCTAGTCCATACTATAAATTCTCAGCTAGGCTTGGAAGTTCTTTCTGGAAACATTCATGTACTCTGTGAAAGCACCCCTTCACTTTCAGTTACACTGGCACATAAACATGTGCAGTCACATTTTATCCCAGCCCTCCTTTCCTGGCCTTAGCTTATCTCCATGCCCAACAATCTAGAGATGAAGACTACTCAGAACATATCTAAAATACCATTTTCTTTCCCCACGGCTCAAACACTAATCCAATCAATTCATGTTTGATTGTAGTGTCTTCAAACTGGCAAAATTTACAACCTCTCCTCGACAAAATCAACATCTTAGCTGATTTTAGGTCTGAGCCTGTCATAAACTGTAAGTGGGTACAATTTCCCTGAAGCCGTGCAAGCCCCTCTAACATCAGGGCTTTTGATGGTGATGTTCAGGCTAGTTCTTTCATTTTGCAATGTCTCTTCTATGGTAATATCTGAATCATCACATATCTACTTCAATAATTGATCAGAGTTGGGGAGATTAATTATTAGACATACTGATAATTCATCTTAAGATAAATATATTTACCCTGTCTAGAAAAAGATGCCTATGATATTAAATCACTAATAGAATTCGATAATATCTTAATTACTGTACTATTAACAGATTCTCTTTGGTGTTCACTTGATAAATTATATTTAATCAGTACTATTGTTTATGAGAGTATTTTTTTTCTGTCTAAACTTTTTGCATGGACTTCGATACTCTTGTATGATGATTGATATTTAACCGTTTCCAACAGTCTTTGATACTTGCCCTGCTGAGATCCACCCATGCCCTCCCCTGATGCACCCCTCAGCTGCGACCCCTGGAACTCTGATGGTTGAACTGCTCTGTAACAGCGTGTGGACACTGTGCACTCACGTGGTTACTGCAGGGCACTCTGCTCTGGCCACTGCTGCAGCTTAATATCTGGCTCTAAGTAAAACCAAGCAGGGGTAAAATGTGTATCAGTATTTGTGCTACCTCCTGAACCATTTTAAAGTGGGAATCTTTAATCCTGAATACCTTTACTTTTAAAATGCAACCACTCCATGTAACACTTCACAATCCACAACAATTTAATTCCATGGGAACAAGGATAAACTTTGCCTCTCTGCCACGGGCAAAACACCTGCTCAAGTTACCCAAGTCAGAACTCTGGAGCAGGCAGTTCACTCAGAATATCCATCTTCTGCATTCTAGAAAATTCTTGCTTTTTTTTGTTTTCTTGAGATAAACCTTCCAGCAATAAAATATAGACTGTGTATTTTATTTTCATTCCATTTTTAGTTGCACTTCCAATTTCTATGAAAACTCAAGTCTGTATTTTTATGGTACACTGAACATAGAAACAAAAATACAATAATGCTACAAAACCTGTTTATCAACTGGTTCGTTTAAACATGTCCATTTTAGTTTCCTTTATTTCAGTGAGGGTATGACACTAGTAAAAGTACTTGTGTTCTCAACTGTTTGAATGTAACCCCCCTCCATTACTTCTGAAGACCACCATTAGTTTATAGTTTGTATATTTGTATTAAATTCATGTTGGACTAGGGAACAACTTGAGTTTTCAACTAATAAGGTGTAGAATAAACTATATTTACATAATTTCTCAATGATTTCCTATACTGGTTAGACTGGGAACTAGTGCAGAAAAAAAACATCAGCTCTCAATATTCTGTGACTGTTTATAACTCCTTTTAGATCCTGGGGACATCTCAAAGTCATCTATGTCAGTGCATAAACTCAAATTCAGTTGCACGTAGGGCTGGATACACTTCCCGTAATTCTTCAGCTTTTGTGTCCAAATGAAGTTCTTTCCAAAGTTCTCACACGGCATCAGTCAACATGGACAGCTTCCATCAAAAAAAAAGTAGGGCTGTTAGGATGATAGAAAATCTAAATGCAGGGGGGGAGACAATCCCTGAGTTGAGATGAAAGACAAAGGAATTGAGCAAACAGAGTAAGTGAAAGCCAGCATCCACTACTAGTTCAATTCCTGCTCTGCGTCAAGTGCCAACAATGAGAGACTGCCCAGGACTGTTTTCTCTCACTTGCTCTGGAAGTCAAACCCTGTAAATAACAAATGCTTCCTTCTCCTTTTCTTAGCTTTTTTTATCTGATGCCACATGGTATAGAATATCCCTTTGGTTTATTTGGGCCAGCTGTCCCAGTTGTATGCTCTCTCAGGATCTTGCCCACCCCCAGCCCACTGGTGGGAAGAACGTTGGCGAGACAGTGTTGATGCTGTGCCGAAACCCCGGTGTGTTACCAGCACCCCTGCAGGGACCCATGAAAGGTCTGAGGCTGCTGTGGGAAAATGAACCCCGTGTCAGCCAGACCCAATACAGGCACACAGTCGGAGAATTAGCAGACAGTGGCCTGGGAAGGAAACACAGCGGCCCAGAGAGCGTTTGCTTAAAAGCCACTCTCACAGGCAGCCTCACAGAATGATTTTAGGGTGCAGCGAGGTCGGTGCTGAATTTCTGACAGAACATCGGCGGTTAAAGGGAATCCTGTTACTCTCTCCTTACTGAAGCGCTTCCACAACCGGCTTTGATCTTGCCATCACAAGACTTTTATTTCCCCGCGCAATTTCGCGATCGTTGTCAGTAGATCCCCTCCACAGGACCCACTGGGGGAGGCAGGTCAGGTAAACTCAGCCAAAGGAGGAGGAACTGTCCCGG
>VYZQ01019373.1:34474-46458 GCA_013400655.1 Mystacornis crossleyi
TCCCGTGCCCGGGCTGGCCGAGGGGCCGCCGCCCGGCCCGGGCCTGCTGCGCTCCCTCGGGCTGCTGAGGCGATCCGTGCCCCGGACGAGCCTCCCCGCCCCGCAGCCGGGCCCGCCGGCCCAGGCAGCCCCTGTTTTGCTTCCGCCCGCCGCTGGGTTCAAAGCGCCTCCCAGGAGAGTGCACGGGCTTCGGTCAGTGCTGAAAGACCAAATCTGCCAAAAGTTAAGGAATACAGCTTTTAATCTACTGCTTCAGCAGTTCCCTGGCATTTTAATGTGCCATCTGAAGTTTAATTATTATTAAGAAAACCTAAAAGACAAGCTTGTAAGTTTTCGGTTTAGAGTATGTGCTTTATAATGATGTTTTTTCTAAAAATGTAAAAATTAATGCATATTTATTTCTTTTGAATATCTTTAGTTATACTGAAAAAAAGAAAGTTGAGACAGAACTCGATACAAATACTTTTTTAAAGAAATAAACTTTGATCCGCGGAGAGTATTAGAAGATTTGTCCTTTTCCTCCTGACGCAGGGGGGAAGGTTTAAAGAGAAAATACACCAAGACATCATTTGTTATATCTAGGATGCATCCGTGCATTGCTCAAGTTTCATTAAGTGGTGTGGCGTTGTTTTGGGGTTTTTTAAAGATTCAGAGGTGTGATTTCTAAGACATGACTGAAATTGCAAAGAATGCGTGCAAAGTAAGCTGTGTCCTGGTTAAATGTGAGGGAGAACCAAATGAAAGGTTTGATCTGTGATTCTTAAAATTGCAGTCCAGGAGCTCCATCTGTTTCTGCCAATGCAGATAAGGCGTAGTGATATGAAAGTACAAAATGTTCATTTTGTCACTCCTGTAAAATATAGGAAGAAATACAAGAAAATTAAGGTGCTGGGAAAACTTGGAAAAATGTCTCCCCCTGCAGCTAATTGGAGAGCAAATGTAGCTCTGTCAATGATGAGGGCTGTTAATTGCAAAATATTAGTCTGTACATAATGACAATAACAAATACAGTCATTTACCTGAAGATTTCTCAGATTTTGTTACAGCAAGTCTATATTAAGTATTTGAAAAAAAAAATACAGCGTTGTTTTGAAACACATTAGAAGATTGGCCGGGTACCAGAAGAACCTGCTCTGACTGCAGTGAGACACACCAGGAAGGTCAGCCAAGAGGCCGCTTCTCTTTTGGCAGCAACTTTGTGTCTGGTGAAGAATCTTAGGCTGTGAAGCAAAACTGAGCTCAGGTACCAGACCTGTTGTGCCATGATGCTGAGACAATTTGCATCTCTGAGATTCTGAAGATCTCTTTCTGCATTAGACTATAAAATCATTCTCTTTTGTAAGTAAGGAGAGAGACTGCATTTCTTGCAGCAGTAAGGGAGGGAGAAAACCCTACATTGGAGCCTACTTAATGGAGCCTGAATTATGTTGAGAAAGAAGGGGGAATGCTTAGAATTCTATAGCAAGCATGAGAGTCCAGAAGTTAAATTCTAATTCTGATCTTTTAACTAGAAGTTGACCAAGGTTATTAATCATCAGGAATTATGTGGGAGCTGTTGAGTTTCAGTGAACTTACGGGTAGATCTCATGTTGTACATCTCAATCGTTGGTTTCACTGTGAGTACCACAGTCAAAATAGAATTTGGATTAAATAACCAGACTTATGTAATTAGGAAACCCAGGTTGCTTGTTTTTCTGCTGATACTCTAAGTCTCCTACCACAGTCACAGCCCAAGGCTGCTAGCAACCACAGCAAAAGGCAGTCCCTGTTTAAACCTCAAATCACTTAGAGTGTAATTACACCAAGATGATGTACAGAGCATGAGTAAAAAATATAATGTAGGAGCACTTTTCCATGTGCATGCCTGCTGACATTTTTGGTGAGAGAAGGATGTGTGCTATAACTTGCAGTTAATGTTTATTCTGTAAACCTGTTCAACGTGCAATGTCTTTGCTCGGTTTGTTCCCTTACTGGTTTTGTTCAGATTTTAGATATTATATTTGGCACTCTGACTCTTACACAGTTATACTTTCTATACTGTAGTCTATAAATGTATTTTTGCCCAGATAAATCCCCATATTATCATATTGCTAGAATTAAAAGATACATTTGTGTTAGGAAACTAAAGCTATGCCAAATCAACCTGGAATTTGGAATGTTACGTCCCTCTTGTTGCTCCTCATTGTACCACTGCCACCAGGGTTTTCACTGAAGCTTGGATTCTGTAAGAGGGGATCACTCAGACCCCTAAATTTCTTCTCCCCAGGATCCTAAGTCATCCCATTTCGTTCTGCCTGAAGGATCAGGAATAAGTGAAGAGTAAAAGGTTGTCCCTCCTTCTGCTATGAGAGATAAAGGATCCATTAGATGCATTCAGTCAAGGTTGGCTCTCAGCTTTTGCGACCAGGAAGCTGGAATGATTCAGCGCTCTTGAACAGATTTTGCCAGCAAAGAGGAATGTTAAGGACTCCTGCTTGCTGGCAGACACCAATGGAGCTCCTGGAGTATTTAGCAGATGTCTGGTATTTTTAAGGCTTGCATAAATGAATAGGCATTGCTTTTATAGTAAAACTAATATAACAAAGATCACTTAGATCTCAAAGAAGCAGAGCCAAGGTCTGTGTGAGAGCAGCTCGAAATGATGCACACCACGGCATGAGGGTGTGTGTATAACGTGGTGATCCCACTGGGATCAGGACAGAAGGAGAGAAAGTTTGCAAAGAAATTTTTAATATAGTTTTCAAAGGATTGCAGTCATTTAGTGATCCTGAATAACATTTACACAACTTGTGAAGAAAATATAAAAGGAAAATTTTTTGGTACCTTTCTTTTGCATATTTGACAACTGTATGGTCAGTGATTCCATATTTCTCATGGAAAACTTCGTACTTATTTATGTCTTGCTAGTACAGTGGGGCTGTGATGCTGTTTGAATGAATTTGAAGGGATGAATTTGTGGCATTTCTAGGGAAAAAGTGGGGTTTGCATGTGATAAAAGGAGCACATTTTCAAGTGCCAGGTCAGTGTATCTGATTAACTTTATTAGAATAATGTGTTAGGGTGGTTTTGCGATTTTTTTTGACTGTGTGAATGAATAGGATGGGTTTTTTAATTCACAAAAGACAGTTTCTCATATCAGAGTTACTTAATGATGTGTGTATTTTTGTTCTTAATTATCTGGTAGATTATGTGACGAGGTCTTTTTCTTTATTTCCTTGTCTTATATATCACTAATTGTGTACAAGTCTAATAATCTTTATGATCTCTTCTGTTAAAATTAGCAAAATCTGGTCTGATTGTGGACACTAAACTTAATGGTGTCATAGGTGTTCGTGGGAATGCATTACAGGGAAAATTTCTGTTAGTGCCCTCAGCTGACGGAACAAAAATGTGGCTGAAGTCAGTAGGGTGAAGAAGAAGGAAATGACACAAATATACAGGCAGAAAGGATAAATGGTGTAATAGGTGATACGTGAACGGTGACCCAAGTAAATGGGTCTCACATCTGAGGAAATTTGTTACTTGAAATAAACTTTTAGTGTTCACGTTTTAATTGATTTGACAAAATGAGAAAAGCTGTTAATACGGTTGTGCAATATGAGATCCTCAACCCCCACCACCGCTGTGGTGCAGGGCAGGAGGAATGCAAGGAATTGGCAAGTTCTGAGTTTGTTTAAAGAACCACGGACAACAGCCAGAAAGTTGTGAAGTTCCTTGTGGGGGAGGAGAGGGGAGCCTGTTGTGAACAGACATTCTGAATGTCTTCAGTAGGTGCTGCTTGTAGGGAACCTTGGGAACAATGCTCCAGTTCAGACAGCTCCAAAGACTTGTCTGGATTGTGTCAGAGACACTTCTGCCTTGGGAACTGCCCAGTGTCAGAAGGCTCAAGGCTCATGTGTGCTTTTCCTGAGCAATAAGTTCCTCTTTCACCTCCAAGGAAAGCATTCCTTCATCTGTGTTTCTGACACACGCTTCCATGAAGCAGGTGACTAAAGCCTATTAAGAATGCAAAGTTAGCAATTGCTAAAACCATGTCTATTGGTCTATAATTCAAGATAATGCTGCAGATAAGTATTAATTGTGTGGTTTATAGGTCACGTTTGTCATCAAGAGAAACCTGGAACTACTAGAAGTATCTTGAAATGCTGGGAAGTTACCATAGTGAAATTAGTATTGCAATACAGGTTGATAACTTTAAATTCCTTGTGGTTCTTTGTTAGCATGGTCAGATATTTCAGACCCTCTTTAGGCATAGCCTTTGTGTGTTTGCAAAATAGACCTAATTTTTATTTTTACTAACAGGTATCTGCAATACTGAGCCATACCTCACCTGCATTAGAAAGTTTTTTCAGCTGAATACAAAAGAAGCGTTTTTCATTATTGTATTTTTAAAAAATTTTATTGGAATATAATTACATGTTGAAAAGAATGCCATCAACAGTCTGTAGCCTTCTAACCAAACAGTAGAGCTACTGAAAGTCATTTAACACGAGGAAAGATGATGTAAGATCTTGTTTGTCAGATAACTCTGGATGCCCAGTCTCTCTCACAAACCTACAGTTGCTGCAAATGACATCAAAACAGTGGCATAACTTTTTCATATTACATGTCACACCTACCTATATGTCAAAATGTAAATAACATGTAGCACATTTATCTGAAGTTATGCATCTGTTTTTATATAAACAGATCACATTTACTGCTTGGTCACATTACAAAATCATCCTAGAAAGTTTTGGTTAAACTGGTTTTCCATTGCTTTGCAGTCCTCCAACTCTCTGAAGGCATCGTACGAGGACTGGCTGCTGACGTACGGCTTGAGCGTCTCTCCCTTCCACCTGCGGTGGCAAACAGCTCTCTTCAACCGCCAGTTCTACAGCTGGGGGAGATGGAAACCCAGATTTCTCTACTTATGGTATAAATTCTGCATCTTTTTTCCTCTGTCAAATACAGAGTCAACAATTGAACCATATTGGTGCCTTTCAGCATTAGAAGGGCAGTGGATAGACATGGTTATCTTAATAGGCTGATGATAAAACCAATTACAGTGGTTGCTCTAATTGTTCTGTGCCAGTATAAGTCTTTTTCCTCTGCTAAAAAATGCATAATTGTAATACAGGTTGCATATTGAGATACTATAAAACTAGGAATCCTTGAACTATTTTTACCTGTGATTTGAACTATGCATAGTTCTGAAGGGTACAGCTATTACATGCAATACTGCGTACAGAAGTAGGTCTGAAAGCAGCTTCTGGTATCCTAGATCACTTCCAGCACCATACACTTAGCTCTCCTGATCACTAGAGTTTACAAAGTATTCAGAGAACAGTTGTATCCCTGCAGTTAATCATTGCCCAGACATTCAGCAACGATACCTGCTCAGAAGCACCTTGCTCACCTTCTGTCTTTTATCTGCCCACACCTTTCCATGCTAAGGTAGCACAGTGCTGGGAATGGGTAGATAAGTAGGGTGGTTTAGTATGGATGTGCGTGGACTGGTTTAGAAAACTTGTTCAGTTGCCTTCCTAGCATTACTTTGTATCTGCTATGAAAATATAAAATGAGTAAGGTTTGAATTTCTTTTCATTTCCTGTATTGCTACCCTCAGCGAGATAGTAATAAAAGAGAGGTCTGCTTCATATTAGTTTCTCTAGTATGTAATGATTTTGTAATAATCAGTCTGAAATAGCTCTATATCAATTACAATTTTTAATGTGTATAATTTATTACAGTATAATGTTTCCACTAGTCTCTTTAATTAACATTACAAGTACATGTTGCTTAAAATAAATCTACTAATTCCCAGTGTGCTCCATTAAGGCTGCTAAGAGAACAGTTACACTACTATGAGAGGAAGAAGGACTGGTAGTGAAGTGTTTTAGTTACAAAAAAAAGTTATCACATCCTTCAACTATAGGACAGTGTAAAATCAGAATAATAATAATGCAGAATAAAAATTTGTCACTAGGTGGAGTGACATGGATTGAAATTTTCAACATTGATTTTATTGAAAAGGTTGGTGAGAAGAACCGTGTAGCTTAAGAAATTGATTTTGCAGTTGTACTTTTTAGTTGTTCTTTAAAAAAGATTCAGTCTCATTTATTGTTCTTTAACCCCTTTTATTGTTTGTGAAAAAGATGCAAAATGTACTGAAGAAGCTTATATATGTAAGTACATAAGCTGCCCCATCATTTGATCCAGGTCTCTAAATATATGATGGTGTGATGCAACATGGTGAATTATACATTGTTACTTATGTTTATATATTCATATAAATTTAAGTATTCATAGCTACAGACAAGTTAAGCATATTGGGTAACTGAATAAAAGTATTTAAAATTGATCAGGATGTGGTTTGGCTTTAAAACATTTACTAAACATGGAGAATATATGTTATTAGTGTTATTACTACTGTATGATATTGTTATTAGTTTCTTCTAGCATTTTTGTACTGGATTGTTGATGAATTGTGGTAGCATCAGGTAAGTGTTGCCCTGTGTTTTGAGTGCTAATTTGTGCTATAAAGCAGAGATTTACATATCAAAGATTATACCCTTTTTTTCTTGAGGCTGTGCATTGTTGAACTATTTGCTTCTCTGTTTAGGTTCAGTATAGGAATGGTGTTTGGAATAGTTGCCATGTTTGGCTCTGTTATTCTGCTGGGAAAGACCCTGCTGCAAACACTGACCCAGATGCTCACCGAGGCTCCAAAAGCCCAAAATGATCGAATGCTGCAAGTTGTGGTGAGTGTTCCCTCCTCAGGTCTTTGTTTGAGAGCTGTGAACAGATCTAACGCAGCTTCTTCCTGGGGTATAAGATGCTTTAATATTCCCATGCGAGAATAACCCAACTCCTAATGTTCATCTACATGAAAATGTGCTGGTTTATTACCAGCCTTAAAAATGGGGGAGTGGGTGTAGTAAAAGGGCAAATGAAGACAAACATGTAGAAGAGTTTATATTACAAATTCTGAGGAGTGGGAGTTGGATAGTAATTTTGAAAAGCCCTAAATTACAGTACTAAGAATATAAAACTGAGTTAAGAATTCACTTCCTGCAACCTGTGCAGTGTACAGGCTCTGGTGACCCTAAAGTTTGCAGAGCTCATACGTAATTGACAAGAAGACACAAGTTCTGTTTCTTCTAACACAATACAAAATAGCAGGGAAAAAGGAAAGAAGGACAAAAAGCTTTGTGTGATAGTAGAAACAAAGATTCATTAGTGAGGAGGTATTTTTTGATTCTTCAAGGACTTATCACTTAATTTACAATGTGAAATTTCTAATGCTGTTTCTGGCCATATCTTCTTAAAGTCTAATGATGTATTTAATTGTTTTATGGATTTCTGGTGCTGGACAATATATTGTATGGTTTTAGAATGGAATGTATTTCACAGGACAGGAGAGATTGCAAATACTGTCTTTTTAATCTCTTCACAAGGCAGTAATGGAAGAACTGACATTGCCTTACAAAAGTTTTAACCTGGAAGGATTCCTAGTCACCTTTTCTATACCAAGAGTGCAGTCTGGCCATGTATGGTCATTTTCCAGAAATTCAGAAAGTCTTAAGGGATTCCTCTGCCTTCTGGTAAATGGCTTAGAGCAGAGGTGCCCAGCCATGTTACTCTATTTAAGTACTCAGCTATTCTAGTGAACAGAAGTTGAGAATTGTGTGCAAACAAAATAGACCTTCCTGTAAATGCTAAACTGATGCATGCAGCTGGACTTACAAAATGGCATGAGTGCAGGAAGCCTGATGTAGCACGTGCCATGAACTCAGTGCCTTTCGATGGTTGGGTCTGTTCCACACAAGCGGGGTGAACATACAGAGTGCAGTATGTGTTGGCAAAAGCAGGCAGTGAGACCTGAGGGAGACCTGCTGTCACTGCCACTGCTGTCACCTGTCCAGAGCCTGCTCCTGAATTACCTCCAGGGGCAGACAGGAGTGGGCAGTCTGTGCACCCTGGAGGGCACGAGCTGAAGATAAGACAGAAAATTTTGTCGTTTACATTCCAACAGGATCTCTCCTAACCATTCTGGAGTAAGGAAAGCCTCCTTTACATCCTCATTTTCTAAGCTCATTATATGGATCCATCCACTTTTGTGATGCCAGAGTAAAGTGGTCATTGACAATATATTGTTCTTTGGAGAAAACAACAGACACGACCAAAGTAAAGATGAGCCTTTGGAATGAATCTGGTGTGAACTGGAAGAACGAAAGCAGAAAAGTAGGATAATGTTCACAGTTCAATGTGGAATTATTTCCTCTGTGACTGTGTAGTGGCAATATCAATGCATACAAACCAAGGATTGACTGGCACTGAAAACAATTTAATTTATAGGGATAATGTAATGTCATGTGTAGGGATAAGGTTACTTCTCCTAAGTTAAGTTGTGGTTCTCTTCCTTTCTTACCTCATTATTTCATTTCTGAATGGCCACCGTTGTATAATTTTGCCTTTAGCGAGTTTCAGTGTTCTTTTTAAGGGAAATGTGCTAGTGTAAATTGACACCAAAAAGAGACTTACATGGTTGCAAAGAGGTGAAGAACGACTTAGGAGGATCTTTTCATTTAAATTATTTACTTGTATTTGACTGCCTAGAAGAGCGAACTAGTTGAATAAAACCCCAAACCCCTACTTTTTCTTTTTAAGCTTAATTTTAGATCGTGGCATAAACCTGTTTAGCCTTTAGCCTCTGGCTGTGGAGAGAGAGAAACAGCTCTGCATATATTTTATTAAGATTTTTGTACGCTTCCTGTTCTGTTCAGTCACGTACTTGATTTAAAATACCTGTCTGTAACTGAGCTGTTTGTCTTCAGCTGCCCCCTCTTGTGTTGGTTGCCTACTGACAAAATAGGAAAGAGGCAGATTAGTTACTAGCAAAGGATCTTCTTTTACTAAAGGCGTTTCCAGAAGGCCATAAAATACAAGACAGTATGCTTTTTAACAAAATGCTGCTATTGGTTTCAGAGCCCTTCGTGAGAGGTAGCTTCTGTTTTAGGTGAATCTTAAAATAGCTTCTTTGACGTAAAGTCTGAAGGCATCTGGTGCTGTGTTCTAGCAGGCTGTAGTCATGGTGGAATTGAGATGGCAACTCTTGCTGTTGCCATCTGTCCTCCCATTGCAGAGGCAACACCACTGAAGTGATGCATTAGTGCCACCAGCTGATGTTGTAGTGCAAGCAGGGATATTTAACAAATGAAGTGTAGCTGTCTTGCATACTGTGAGGTACCCCAGTTGAGCCAGTTTAGATAAATACCTTGGTCGTGATCACACTCTGGACAGAATTTGTGAGGTGATTAACATTAATGAATCCTTTTGAAGGATGTATTTTAGCTAGATTGTCTCAACAACATCTTGTAGAGTTCTCCTGCATGGGTAGGTAAATGTATTTTAGTGGAGAATGTGCAGGACTGAACAAAGGTAGAATCCAACCTGCCTAGTTGGATGTGCAGCCTTTTGTTTTCCACAAGGGTGGTTTTCATAGAGTTCTATAGACAGGCCAGGAATTTTTGCCCATGGCATCTCTTTTGTGAGACTGGATTGCAATTCAAGTTATGTTCACATCAGTTGTTAGTGACCATACTGGAGTGCAGCCTCGAGTGGAAAAAGCAGTAGATCTGACAGGAGAAATGTCCCAGAACAAGCAGCAGAAGTGGCCTTATTGTCCCACTGCAGCCCAGCAGCTGAGGGGGAATGGAGCCAAGCAGGATTGAAGGTCCATCAGGAGGAAGAAGGGGATGGGTCCTTATGCTTTGACTAGTGACCACTCTGAAGCCTGTCTGGAAGCAGCTGGTGTCTCTTGACAAGCACAGTGAAGCACCTGGGAGTGGTGGGAATCCACAACAGGAAGAATATGAAGGGCCTGCATATTATGTCTTAGGTAAATTAAAATAGTATACTCATTTCAAGGTGGGGGGTTTTTAAGGTTATATTGCCATGTGTAGACTACCAAAACCTGAACAATAGATGAAAATAACTATTTTTTTTTGACCCTGTAAACTGGGGTAAACTTGTGATTTGTATAGGAAGAGAGAAGCGAGACCAACTGTTCAGCTGTCATTTTTGAACTTTTCATGTTCATACTGTTTAAAGTGCCATGCAATATTTATTACTTTCTTTTGAAAGGTGGATCTTTTCTACAGCTACATGGCTGGTTGCAGGAAATTGTAAACTAATGCTTACAGTGCCAAGCCTCTGTCATTTGAATGGAAGTCTGTGTACATTTTTATAAACTTCTCAAGGTTAATATAGAGTAGGACACATTTGGTCAGAGCTGTGGAGAATATATAGGGCAGGGAGAGGGGCGTTTTTGCCCTGAGAGCTATTTAACATTCAACAGAGAATATATATTTAATGTATTTTAAAATACACCGAATAAGTTGGTAAAAGAGGTACAAATTGATAGTGCTGCATGAGAACAGCCCCTGTTCTGTTGTCCGTCCAAAGAAGCTCAGTGAGAACAGCAAATTTAGGAGCAGAATGATTTGTCTTTGTACCTCTTGTTTTCCTCCTGTGTTTTGTTTTGTTGTCGTGCCCAGGTGCCTGGTGTCAATTTGCCCGTCAGCCAGCTGACCTATTTCTTCTCTGCAATCCTCATCAGCGGTGTGATACATGAAGTCGGCCACGGGGTGGCAGCTATTCGGTAATACATCGCTTTTCTCCTATTCTGACAACAAAGCCAGACATTCCGGAGCACTTACCCGTGAATGTTGTTAGCACCACTTTGTTTTATCTAGAAAGTCTGTTTAGTCTGTAATTCGTAGCTTTCTTGGATTTGAACTTTGGAAGGATGTACAATTACGGATAGAGTTTTAATACAGTGTCTATTGTACAGATCATGAGAAAGGACTTCTGCTTTGCAAATATATCATCAGGTTTAAAATACTATTTTTTTTAAGTGCCCCTGTTTTTTACACAGCAATTTCATTTCTGCACCTGTGGCACTTGAAAAGAACTTGTGCTCTTGCACAGGGATACTTTAAAATAGATGTTTAATTGATTTGTTTAAATATAGCTTGTGAAACAGCATATGAACAGGTTGAAGCAATAACTTGATCAAATGTGATTTGCACCTGTTAACCTCAGTGATGTATTAGTTTTGATCGAAGATTATATTTTTAATGTTGTCAAGTGTGATGATTACTTCACAAACATCATTTGACAAGGTTAGTCATTACTGTTAAATGCACTTGAGCATTAGAGGGTTAAACAGTGATTACTGGGACTGGTGTTCAGGTGTCCTCCGCATTTCTCCTGGACAGCATCATTATCTGTCCTATGAGCATGAAGTCCTAAGTTTTTACTCTGATTTTCCAGAGTGTAGGGAGTCATGACTGCATTTTAACCCATTTACTACCTTTTTTATAACCCCAAAAAGTTCTCAGTCAAAGGGGTGGTTTGGGACTCTCTCTGTTACATATGCTCTGCTTATCTTTCAGCTTTTTTCCCTCAAATATTCACAGGGAATTTTCTGTAGGAGATGAACCTCTTGCTTGTCTCATCACAGGAAGAAGCAACAAAATTTTCTTTCTCTTACATGTTACTGGCATACTGCAGAGAAGCTAGGAGTTACTACAGAGCTTTCTTTAAGCAGAAAGAAAGAATAATTATTGTATCTTAGTGGTGTGATACCTTTATTCAAGGTCTAGAGCAAAGGCTTTGAATATTCAATTTTGGGTTATGTTTTCATGAAAAAATTGTTTCCCAGCTATTTCCAGAGGAGAAATTAGTTGGTCCAGTGTACATTGGCAGCCAGTGTTGCTGCTGCTGTTTTCTGCTTGACTTTTTTATTTTCCTCCTAGCACAGGTTGGGTCTGTAGTGCTGTTATGGTAAATCCTCAGGGTTTCAACTTCACTAAAAAGCTGTGCTGTGAGCAAATTTTATTATTCTGGCAAATCACTTAGCCCTCCTGCAATCTAATACACTTTTGCCAACTTCAGTTCAAGAAAGCATTAGCTGTGAACTACAAGATCTTAAATAT
>VYZQ01019374.1:0-22595 GCA_013400655.1 Mystacornis crossleyi
TTGGTTTTGTTTTATTTTGTTTTACTGTAAGACAAAATAAAAAATCCTCTCTTATTTAATACCTATTGTGATGGGATTAAAAGGGAATGAGTGGGAATGCTCTCCAGCCAGAAAGAAATCCCAGTTTCTAGGTTATTTGGTTTTTGTCTCATTTTTCTAGCTTTTGTACATGCCAAGGGTGAAATTATAATTAACTGAAGCATTGCTTTTAAATTCAGTGAAACGAAGAAGCTCCTCTCCTCCCAGCTGATTAAACACCACTGTATTGTTTGCCCTCCGATTGCCTGTGAAGGTCACTGTAGTTGTGAGGGCTGGAAGGCAACCCAAGAAACTCTTTTGAATCTGAAGGATAATTGAGATGATAGCTGAACTGATGGGGGGAGAGGGAAGGATGTTTCTATCTGGGGATGAATTCCAGTAGAAAAGAAGAGGGAAAGTAGAAAGACTAGACACAAAATAGTCAGTGCAAGCATTGTGCATCTCAATGCACCAGTGGCTCCAGGAACCAGAGCTGAGTTAGGGCTGGGAATTTTCCTGCAAACATTCATGGAGAAACATGCTGAGACTTTAGCTTACCTGAAATGACTGTGGCTTTTGTTTCTTGCTTTTCTGGACTCAGGGCAGCACTGGACCATTACTTTCAACTCAGCAGGACCCAAGAGCCAGCTGCAGGACCAGTTCCACACCTGGAGCCCCCCAGTATTGCAAGGGACACTCAGGAACTGCGCCCAGATGAGATAGTAGAAGTGAGTGACTCTGACAGCAGCACTTCTGAGGAGGAGGAGGAGGAAGCAGTGGAGGTAGCAGCACCGCTGTTACCATCAGCCCAGGAGACGCTTCCAGCAGCGAGCTCAGGAGGTTTGTGCAGTATTGGAGCTGTGTAGAGCCTGATTTCAGACACTTTTCTTGCTGTTTGAAAACTCAGCAAGGAAATCCTTTCGAGCTCCACAACAGACGGTGCTCAGAGATCTCTGTGCCCACAGCTGACAGGAGCAGGCTGCTGCCACACGGCTTCCTGGCAAGCAACTCCTAAGAGCAGCAGCAGCAATGGGTGATTGCTTACCATAATGTTAAATACAATCTTTTTGCTGTTTGCAGACTGCTACTTATTCTGAACATTTCCAGGATTATTTGTAACCTAAATTTGGAGATACTGCTTGCCGCCCTTCCACTGTTATATATTATCAAGGAGTGTTATTAAAGACATCAGGTCACAGTTTGAACATCAGCAAGTGCTTTCAGAGAAGGATCTGATTCAGTATTTTTTAATTATTTGAGATTTCAATCTGCTTCTGTTTAGCTTTCATTCCTGTAACTTGTGACACTTAGCTGAGGAGATGGAGGTGCTTTTTTGTTTTTCTTTCTTTCCTCATCTCTTTCTGTCTCACAATTCTTTATCTAAGCTCATGTTCACAGGCTGACACACGCTTCAGTGACATTGTTTGTGATGAACATGCACAGTTTATGTAAGAGTGACAAATAGTTTACTTGCTAGTCAAGGTTATTGATGCCCAGAGAATACAAGAAAAAGGATATCTTTTTACTTCAGTCTCTAAGGAATGTCCTTATGATTTACTCTCTGACCTCAGTTTTGGTTTTGATTGGCCAGCCCACCTCATTCCCTTTTTTAAAAGGGTATGACTGTGAGGTGTCTTTTGAACAGATATATTCTGCTTGCTCTGGGTTAGTTTTACATGTGACAGGAGCTCAAGCTGTTAAGTGCTGTATATTATTGTGTGAACATATGCTCTCTGTTGGATTTTCTGGAATTCCCATGTTGCTTATATAAGCCAGTGGCTGCTCTTACAGCCCAGTACCACAAAGGCTGAAAATTTATTGACACTAGCCAGGGTTAGGTAATACTTCCACTGGATGGAGAGTATCTGCCTTGATTATTTAAATGTGATTAATAACTTTTGTTTTGTCAGGAGCTAGAGAGAAGGCAGTGATTTCTGCTCCTTTTTTACAGTGCTAGTGGTGGTGATCCCAGTGTAGCAATTCAGTGTGCCCGTGCCTCAACAGATGGGCTGACAGAGGCCCATCACAGAAACATAGGGAGAAGACCAGCAGAATTGGTAGTTCAGACAATTACCAGCTGGAAAACTGCTGAAGTCAGAGCGAATGGACAGCCAGCATACGGGAAATGCTTTCTTGGCACATGAAATATGCATGCTCAGATCCCTTGGCAAAGCAGCTTCTGCATATTGGTGTCTGTCTTTGTCAGGGCCTAATAATGCAGGGATATAACCTTACATCAGCCTAACTGTTGACCAGGTTTGTTTGTTTTGTGCAGGTCAGAAAATTCTGATAACAATTGCTGTCCTTAAAAGACCTCTCCTTTTTCACTGAAATTCTGTTGCTTTTCATAAAAGAAAACATAAAATTCTTCAGCACTACCATTGATGTGTAGAAGACCTTACACACAGACTGTGTCCAGAACACTGATCTGAAGCTTTGTATGTAACCTGTGCTGTGTCACTACTTAACCTGTGCCCTGATGATTTCAGATCAAAGCAGGAAAACTCCTTTTCCCCTCATTATGAATCTGTTCATTTAAGCAGTGCTTTCTTTAGTTTCCAGTCAGGTCCAAGCAGAGCCACCTCAAGATTCTGCAGAGCATGAAAGTCTTGAAGATGAAGCTGAAGTCCAGCAAAAGCAAGTAAGGTGAACTAAATGCTTTTGGAGACATTATATATGATAAAGGCTGCATTTTCTAAAACAGTTGTGTTGTTTTTTTAATTTTTAATCCTAGACAACTCCACGAAAGAAACTGGGGCCATCAGTTCCTGTTTCACCTCTGGACGAGGAGGAAGGAGATACCTGTGCAATCTGCTTTGAGCAGTGGACCAACGCTGGGGACCACCGTCTGTCAGCGCTGCGGTGTGGCCACCTCTTTGGCTACACATGCATTGAGAGGTGGCTCAAAGGACAGGCAGGGAAGTGCCCTCAGGTAAAATGGATGTTTATGTGCACTGGAAAGCACTTAAAGCACTTACTCTATGGGTGCCTAACTTGTGCCTCAGATGTGATCACTGTGACTTACAAATGCTTGCTGCATGAAGCTGCTGTCCGATGTAATAAACCCCATCATTATTTTGATGTTATTAGGCCAGTAAACTGGCAGTACTTTAAAGGATGGGTTATGACTTGGCTCTTCTCCCTGAAATAGAGCATTTGGGAGTAGCAGATGAAAAAGTTTGAGTTCAAGTGCTAAACTTGGAAATGGTTTCAGAACACCCCACTCTAGTCCTGGAAAGAACCACCTGTAATGGAAATAGCAGATGGATTCCTAGAAGCAATTAACTAAGCATAAAGAATATGTTATTGGACAAGAAATCTGTCTGAGAACTGTTTTGGAACCCGCAGAATGGTTAGGGTTGGAAAGGACTCTAAAGATCATCCTTATTTAGTTTTCAGTTGATTAATCTTCTGTTTTGAACTGCATCTGCTTTTGTAGCCTTTAAGGACCAGGTTGTTTAGGAAGTTTGCAGAGAGAGAACTGAGAACCAAGTTACATCCTTTAGTGTCCATTTGCAAGTGGTAAATCAGCTTTTGAAGGTTTTCTTTCCAGCTTTCTTTCCATGGTTAACTGGTCCCCTTCGATAAGGTCTACACTTCTCTGTGACGTGTTTCCATTCCTTATTCCTTTTTTCCATGAAGGAATGTTGACAAAAAATAGGTCAACTAGTACCTTGTAAATAGGATTCAGTTCTGCCGCTTTCTGAGTCGGTGGCTGGAAGCCCAGGGTTTCTTTGGCTTTGTCATATTGAGAGCTTCCGTATTCTTGCTTGACTTTGCAGGATTCCCTCCTCTCAACAAGAAACTTCCTCTTGACTTGTGCTGTTACTAAACCTAAAGAATCCCTGTTGCCATAGCAAAGCCCCAAAGTTGATTTTTCTTACCCCTGTCAATTCTGTGTAAGCTTTTCTTCCCCCTCTTCAGGCCTGGACAGAATTCTGAGAGACCTGCCTGGCACCTTTACTCTTTGGAATTTTGTGATTGCTTTCTTCTTGAACGCTGACATCTCAAGGCTTGCTTGCTCCCTCTTTCTCTTCCAGTGATATAAATACCAAAAAGTTTCTGGGAGAACTTGCTCTGGAGAGAACCTTGAAGCTAAATCATCTTCCCTTCACTTTCAGTCACTGTCCTTTGCAACTGGGCGTTCTCTGGTTGAATAGCCCGGAGTTGCTGTGCATGGTCTGTATACTAAGTGGCTTGAGTGCAAGTTACTGTGAAATTGCAGCATTCCTGATCCTGCCGGTGGCAGCTGCTGTCTGCCAGGAAAACTGTCTTAGCCATTTACTGCTTTGCAAGGCAGTTCTTTACAGAGGGAGGGAGCTTGTCTGCTCTGAAACTATTGCTTGTTATGTCTTCATGCTCCTGAGTAATAGAGAAGTCTGCATTTGAAGCATACACGGTAATTAAATGTTTAGCAGAGGTTACTCGATCTGAGTATTCACTGCCTCTTTTCTTATCAACAAAGAATGCTTGTGAAACAGTAAACTTGGAAGAAATTTTGGCATCTGCAAGTTCTAACTTGCCTTCTTTTTAAGGTGACTATAAAGTACTAAATGGTTGCAGCTAGATGCACAAAATTACTGACATATCTGACTCCCCATGTGTCACAGAAATCAGTGAGATGTCAGTGTTTCATACGACACTGCAACACTTTTATGGATTTGGGACTGTAGAATTTGATAAAAGGAAAATAGGACGGAAGTAATAGTTGGGAATATACTCAGGGGTTCCTAAACCCTGGTCTGTTGGCCAAGCAGCAAGTCCTGGTGTTTTCAAACCTGAGGTCGGGCTGGTGTTTTGTTTTAGATCTTATTTTGCCTCCTTTGTCTGATTTGTGTGTTTTTGTCCCTGGAATGTACCTGACCATGCTGCCTTGCTCGTGCATTAGCAGAATACATTTAGTGGGAAGCAAGGAGATGGATTATTAAAGGTACAATAGGAGATGCAACTTAAACTGTTGTTGTGGCCCTGGTTAGAGCTCTGGTGTCTTTATGAGGGAGCATCTTGCAAACATGCTGTGTGTTTGTGGCTTTGTTTTCCAGTAGACAACCCCTCCCTTCGGAGCTCAATAAAACAATACCTAGGGACTCACAGGGATGCATAGTTAAATTCCTGTAGATGAACTGAGCTTGTGTTTGATTTCAGTGCAATAAGAAGGCCAAGCGTTCCGACATTGTGATCCTGTACGCCCGCACACTGAAAGCGCTGGATACCAGCGAGCAGGAGCGCATGAGAAGGTATGGAGTCTCCACGTAAAGACACCTGGCACTGAAAGCTGCACTCTGGCTTCTACTTCATGCTTTCATTTCCTGTATTGCCTAAAGCAATTTGTTTATTCCCTTGGGGTTTATCAGGAGTTTAGCTGACTTAAAGAACCAAGGCACATCTTGTGTTGCACATCTTGATTTTCTTTTGGAATGGAAATTTGCATTTTGCGGCCCTGAAACAGCAAAAGCTATCTTGTCCTGTATCCTGAAATGTTATCATGGGAGAACATGCAGAGTTGATGCCAAAAAGCTGTATATTGCTAATTCATCATTAGATGGGAAAAGCAAGGCATAGTTAGGAATGCAAGGAGGGTGAATAGCTGACCTTTTCTGCCATCTCTTCTGCATGCATTAAACAGAGTAATACCTCATATGAATCACTTTCCATCTTGCTTTGTCAAACTCTTCATGTAGCTTTACTTGCAAAAGGTCAGCAAGCATTACTATGATTCCACCTCCCTTTCCAACTTAAATGTAGAATTTGTATTCAAAAAAGGAAAAGCAGGTATGAAAATGGGGACTAATTTCTTTTCAGTAAGATGCTGTCACAGATACTATTCTGAAATTAAAAGGCTGCAGATATCTGAGTTCTGACTCTTGTGTTGAATAGAATTTAATTGGGGTTTCTTCACATGTCTACAACTATACCACTGTTCTTTCAAGGCAGTCTTTCAACAGAAACCTCACTATCCTGGTAATTATAGATCAGAAATGATTGAGGAGTAACAGTCATGAAGGGAAGAATCTCTCTTCTCTCCAGATTGCCAGATTGATGGTGTTTGAAGTGTACCTTTAGAAGGGTCATGTTTCTTTTACTGGATTAACACAGAAAAATTAATTATATATGTTTTTCAAAAACACAGAAGGCATTTGGGTTTGTAAATCTTGTTATCTCTCATGGGGAGGTAGTTGTCTGACTTCTGTTTGTGTATCAGACCCTCACTACAGCCCTTTCCCACTAGCCCTGCCCTTCCTCTGCCTCCTGTTTTTGTTGTAAGGCAGGGAGCAGTGACTGCCTGTGAGTCCATGGAGCTGCTGGCAGTGGCTGCCTTGTGGCACAGAGCCATGAGTGGAGCACAGATGCGTGTGTGCTTGCATCAGTATTGTTTGCACGTAGTCTTGAATTAGGTATAAGATCATGAGGTTTGTTTTGTCACATTCAGAAAAACCCACCAGCCTTAAGACTCTGGGTATTTACATTAAGAATGTGTTTGTTATGGTTAAATAGGCATTTCACCTGTTTCTTCTGCAGGAAAAAAAATCACATGAAAAAGCTGTAAGGAAATGACAGAATTCTGTGCTTTGAAACATGCAAGGCTAGGTCTGTGCATTTGCAAAATACTTAGGCAAACTAGTGCTTCCTGCATATGAACAACAGAAATAACTGAAATATTGCACCTTTTGAAGTACAGAATGCAGTGGGCAACATAGACCAAGTGTACAGCTAATTTTAAGGAGTGTCGGTGTTTCTTTCCCTGCTTTAGCTATTTCTTCATGTAAGCCTGTATGATAGAGAAATAAATTCAAGTAACTTATCAAAAGTGCTGCTGCTATGTGTGTATGCACTTTCAGGCTCAAGGTGAGGTAGTAAGTGTGGCTTCTTTATGGGCATTCCCAGAGAATTTATCTGTATCATTTTTTCTGGTACAGATATATTTTCCTGAAATATAAGATTAGCTGCTGGTAGTAGAGACAAGCTTGAAGATCTTGCTGTTATGTAGTTATGCTATGATGTGCTGTGTTACTGACACAGTGTATTACATGGACATTGATGGCATAGGATTTGCTCAAGTGTTTCTGTAGGAGAAAGAAAATTGATTTCTCTTTCACTCTCCTCTACTAAATTAGTCCTTTTGGAGAGGGTGAGGAGAAAGGCTGTTGGAACAATACTTGAGTGAGTCATTCAGAGCAATTGTGTAACTGAATATCTCAAGGTAAATGCATTGGATTAGTGCAATATCAGGTTTTCTGTTACTTGTGGATTTGTCAGAACTTGTGGTGGGATGAAATTAGAGGGCAGGAACTGACAGCCCAGGAAAGCATCCTAGATAATACCTAGTCCTTAGGATTGCTCTTCTCTCCTTCCTCCAGCTCTTTAGAAAAGGAGCAAATGTTGCGGAGACAGGCAGAGCTGGAATCTGCACAGAGCCGTCTCCAGCTCCAGGTTCTGACAGATGAATGCAGCAAACTCCGCAAGCAAGTTCAGGTGAGTCTCATGCTACAAATAAACAGAGGACTTCTTTCCCTTCAACCTGCCTTTTCCATGTTCCCTTAGAGGAGAGAAGACGGGATTCCAGTTTTAATAATCAGCAAGATTTAATAAACTCAATTGGTGAATCATCCCAAGATGGTAAAAACATCCTGCGCTGGAATATTCATGTGTGCTACAAAACCACTGACTTTTTTTGTGCTTTTAGAACTTAATTGAAGTTGCAGCCCAGCAGTAGAGTTGTTTGGCTGCTGATGTTGCAGGTTCCTCCTCAGGTTTTGTGGTGCCTAGAAAGGCATGGTAATAAAGAACCAGACTTACTCTCCTCATCTTTCATGTAGTTGCATCCAAGCAAGGTTTGGAAATCTCCATAGTAAACCTGTAACATGACCTATTGTCACTAGTTAGTCAAGAGGCTTCGAGAAGCAGTTTGCGAAGAGGCATGGCTACTTGCAAAATCAAAAGAAAACAACAAAAAACCTCAGGGGTTTGGGTTTTTTTGAAGGTTTGTCAGCATTCCCGTTTAGCACCCTCCGGTACCCTGGGACCTGTCCTGTCAGTAGGGGAGGCTGTACACATGAGCTGAGCAGCTGCTGAGAGGCACCTCTTAGAACACAAATTACTGACTATAAATGATGGGTTGTTAAATGACTGCTTCCTTCTGCCTTATGCAATACTGAGATATTTTGTAACCCATCCCAGCTGCTTTTGCAGGATTCCCATAAATTATGGACTCTGCCAGTGCTTCCAACTGTGAATTAGCTGGTGTATTCCACCAGTGCTAGGTTTTCCAAGAGCCTGTTTCATAGCCAGTTAGCTACCTTTTGTTGTATGAGGGAGATCATATCCTCTCACTGTCTAGCAGCCTGCTTAATTTTATGCTTTTCTTTATTCCTGGATGTTTTTTTATAGCCTTGGCTATTCATATCTGTACATTAAACAACATCCTCTTTGCTGAAGTCTTCCTGTGTGACATAAGATAAAGCTTTATAAATTCCCTAAATTCCTGCATGAAGCCATATGCTCATTATCACTAATAAGAAAATTGGTCCACTTCAAACTTTGGCTTAAGAAAAATGCAAATAAGGTAAAACTGCAGGTCCATAATGTTTTCCTGCAATTCATTTAGTGTTAAATGATGGAGTGTCCAGTCTAACTGAGTTGAAGTCACATGTTATAAAGATTAAGTACCCTGTGTTCCTTAAGCTCTGTTTCAGTATTTGTACTGCATTCATCATTGTCCTGTAGTGGTTAATGCAAATGCTGGAAGCAATTTTAAGGTGCTTGTTTATACTATGAATAAACTGAAAGTAAAACAATATACCGGGGAGCAAAATAAGTCAGCAGGAAGTCTGCATAAGTCTTTAACTTGTTGGATTATATTTTGAGCAGATGCCTAATGAGTTCCTTGTTTTATGAGAAGTCATGTAGTAAAACAGTGCATAGAAGCATTTAGGTTGGGAGGTTTCTAGCCCAGCCCTGGCTGGGTGATTGCAGTGTAGGGTTGGGTTGTTGAGGGTTTTTTGTTGCTAGTGCTCTTGAGCTGTGCCCAGCAGCAATCATGGCATGAGTTATGACCTTCTTTTAGGTTCGTAGGCATTTTTCTGTGCTCTTACCCATTAATGGTCTTGTTCATTGTACTGTGTTATTGAAGTATGTAATGTTATTGAGACTAGGAAATTGATGGTTTTTAAGTCTTTAGCTATATGAAAATACATGAGAAAAGGAACTTGAAGTTGAAGAGAGCTCTGGAAAAAGCCCTCAGGAGCAGAGCAAGGGCTGTGCTGAGCTGGGTCCTGCCCACCACAGGAGGTTCAAGCTTGTCTTTTGGAACGAGTGCTGCTGACACCTTACTTTTACCTAATGTTTCTCCTTTGGGAGCAGAAAGAACTTGGGAATGAGATGTGAGCTACTGCAGTACTCCTCCTGAATCTGCCAGCATTTTTAGTAAAAGTAGCTAATGATAAGCAAACCATCTCATCCTTCTGATATTAATACCACTGATCAGCCGGGGTAGGAAATTTGATTTCTGCACATGGGAAGCAGTAGCTCTGTTTGGATATGGAGCAGGAGAAGGAGGACTGGCAGGGAAATTACAGGAGACTGCATGCTGCTGTGGAGAAGAAAGCAAATGTAATTGTGAGCCTTGCAGAGATCAGTTTATATTGCTTGATGTAATGAAAAAGCTTTTTTAAAACAAGATTTTCAGAGCATCCAAAAAAAAAAAAAAATTGAATGGCAAAATATCAATACAAACTTGTGTATCCAATACCTCTAGAAAAAAAAGTAGGCTAATTGTTTTATTGTATAAAAATTGTTCATCTTTGTGATTTCTGTGTTCACCTCCAGTTGATGTCTGGGA
This sequence comes from Mystacornis crossleyi, assembly GCA_013400655.1. Lineage (NCBI taxonomy): Eukaryota > Metazoa > Chordata > Aves > Passeriformes > Timaliidae > Mystacornis > Mystacornis crossleyi. The sequence goes on from VYZQ01019374.1 coordinate 9,857, forward strand.
AAGTGAAAGCTGGTATTTCATTGCTGTTGTTTATAGTGAAGCCAGTTAAAAATGCTCCATGTCATTTAGCCTGAGTTTGAACCCGGGCCCCAAAGGGAGGTGCAAGGTGGAATGTCTGCAGTGCTGCTCCACAGCTGGAGGTTGTCCTGTCCTGTGTTTCTCTATTAAAGGCGGGGCTGGGGCTGTGCAGTGCAAGGTGGGAGGTGTGGCTTCTCTAAGAGCTCTGTGGGAAACAGCCAGAGAATGACAGTCATTGATACCTGCCTTAGTCTTGAAAGCTTCATATCAGCTATTAGGGCTGTAACCTAATACTCAAAACTGTTCTGAATTTATTGTAGCTGGTGGTTTTCCTTTTCTATTCATTGTCCTCTTCTGCTTCTCCTGCACGCTTTGGAAGAGTTTTGCTATATAGCCCATTCTTTCCCGCCATGTGACTGTGTTCATTCATCACTGCAAAAGCGAGCTGAAATCTAGAAACAGTCATAGCATGTGCAGAGAGAGGAGTCTGCTCTCAAGGCCTTTAGTTGACACCAGACATCAGGAAAACTCTACTACACATCTTAAAGGAAAGTTTGGGCTTTTACATAATGAACAGAATGTTCTTTTGGGCACAATTAGTGGAATTTGTCTGCAGAGCATTGTTTTTAATCAGCTTGCTGATGTGCCTCCAGTAAGACTTCCTGGTTCTGCTGGGTTTGTCCATTGTGTTTAAATGTAAACATTGTACTAATAGTCCTTGTGATTTTAATTGCCTGGTTTCCATTTTAATAACTTGTGTGGAAGTTGAATGTTGAGTGCAGGTGACAAGGAGAGTTTTGTAAGGTCCCCAGAGTAACAAATAATTTTAATCTCTTGTGATCCCCAGTGGTTGTTATCTCCTCCCCTCACCTTTCAGAGCTAACAAGTTTATTAAATTTTTGATTAAAAGTTATTTTCTTCTAAGTTACCTGTGTTTTCACTGACTGCTTACTCCAAGCCTGAAGCCACACCTTTCATCATAAGTATCCTGACAACCCTCACACCCCTCCTTTGCCCGGGCTGTTTGGTCTTTTCTTGCTCTAATGGGATCATCTGGAATCTTCAGCTTCCTCTTTTTTTTTTTTAACTTTTATATTCCCTTGGGACTTTTGCAGTGTGCTTGATGCCAAACAGATCAGACCTCTGTGAAGTGTCAGAACTGCTCTCCTCTTGAGCAGCTTCCAAAAGTTATAGGTCTTGATAACTATTAATGTGGAGCTTGAACTTTGATCTTGCCCCTTTGAAAACTGCTGCCTTTGCTTCAATGCAGGTTAAGTGGTGGTGGCTGGTTCAGTACTGAGGCTGACTTGCAATTACTGATATATTCATAGTATCACTCTTGTGACCCTTAATTGTTTAAAGATTACATAGTGTTTGAAGCAGAACCTGCATTGCTCAGACAACAGAAGGCAAGTAGCAATTTTCCTTCAGTATACCTTCCCTCTTAAATATCCCTGAGATTCTGTATTGTCTGGTTTTGACCTTGGATTACAAGATGGTCAAAATGCTTTTTGAGAAGGGACACTTCTAGTTGACTCACAATATGCTGGTGCCACTACCTGCATTCCCACCTCACCCCTGATGATCTCAGCAGAAAAAGGAATTCAAGGAATACCTTGTTCCTATAGAAGCTGTTCTTGGCCATGCCTTTGCTGAGTATCCTTGAGCATTCATCAGTTGAGGTGGAGGAAAAGAGGGGAGGGAGGTGGTAGAAAACAGGACTGGAGCTCTTGAGAGTTGTGTCATTCCTGGAATTTGCTGCACAGGGTTTACAAGAACAGGGTCATCGTCATTAAATAGACGGACTTGTTTCCTGCAACGCCCTTTATGTTGAATCTTGGGCTTTTATTTTTTTATGGGGTGTTCTGGAAATTCTGGAAAATGGTTTTAATTGACTTTCTCTTGTGGTTTAGCGGCACATAATACTTGGCAGTTCATTCTCTTCTAAACAGCATTGATCTGGTAATAATTGTTACTGGCTTTTATGTGTTGCCCAAGAGTCCTCTCTTTCACAGGTTGTAATACATACAATAACAGACTTTGAGTACATTCTGCCAGAATTTACACAGCCTTTGAATGCTTGTGTTGCACAGTCATAGGCCATGGACTTAGAAATGCAGCACTTCAGGAATAGCATGGAAATGGGACTGTATTGCCATCTTTTATCTGAGAACAAGTACAGTTGGAACATGGGAAGCAGAGAGCACAGAAGCTTACACTGCTGGTGATGCTTTAAAGCTCTTTGGGTTTTTTCTTTGCAGGAGCTGAAGGCTCTGGTGTCCCAGTACAATGTGAGCGCTTCGCAGCAACCTGGCAGCTCCCGCACGTGCCTCCCAGGCAGCCTCCCCTCCAGCCAAAGTCAGCGCAAGTACCACTTGGAAAAGGTTTTTTTGGTGTCTCAGACTGGGAACTGCAGAGTAATGGCATACTGTGACTCACTGAGTTGTCTTGTGGTATCACAGCCTTCTCCACAGTCTACTTTTATTCCTGGTAATTAAGCAAGTCAACATTTGGGGGTTCAAAAGGAAAAGTTAATGTCATTTCTACTTTGTCACTGCTTCTCTGCTTGGCCTTTACATGTGCCTTGTAAACTGAGAATACTCGTAAGACTCCCCACAGTTCATCTGACCCCTGCATTGGTAGCTTCTGCCTAGCAAAGGAGCTTGTTTTCCCTGCACTCCTGTGCCAGAGTCCTAGCAGAGTGTCTCCAGCTTTCCTGCTGGAATGCCACATCCACCTTTGGTAATCCTTGCAAAGGTGAACCTTCTGAAAGAAGGGGATAGGCAGTGGGGCTTGCAGAGAAGCTTCCAGTTGTTAAGTAAGAAACGCTGCTTCCCAAATTGTAGGTGGATTGATGCACATGGAGCTGATTTGTCAGTGCTCTTATTAAAAAAAAAAAAAAACAAAAACCTGAACCAAACCCAACCAAAAGCAAACTCCTTTTAATATGAATGCTTGAAGCACTGTTTCCTAATGAGGAAATAGGAAGCCAAGAAGTCACAGGCAGCCCTGGTTTTGTCTCACTGTTATGTCCAGGGGCCAGTGACCTGACATCTGGACCAGTTCCAGTGGCTTTTTCAGTGCAATAGATGTGGCATTAGGAGTCTGAGCGCACTTATTTGCAAAATGCTTTCTGACTGATGAAACTTGCTTTATTTGGTTAATGGGTTTGAGGTTAATGTGCCTTATCTAGGCATAACAAAGTGGTTTTCCGCATTTAACTGGTCTCCTTTTTCTGGCATTTGTAGCCAGGGACTGAATCTCTGAATGGAGGCTTTGTGGTGACTCCTGTAGCACACAGGTTAAGTTCACCTGTAATCATTCTTTGCTGCGATGCTTGTTCTCTTAAATAGCCATGTAATCCTGCTCTGCGTGGCTTTATCTGGGTAAGAGTGTCTTTGAAGAAGCTGGCTAAAGAGCAGCAGGCCTTGTAACAAGAATTGGAACACCGGTACTGAATTTGCTCTTGCTGGCTGGGATTCTTAAGGATTTAGCCTTGTTGCCATTTGAATTAACGAATGATTTGTGGCAGTTCTTATCCAGAACAGCAAATGACTTACATGTTCATCCCACCACAGGCTTCAATACAGACTTTGTAGTTCTGGCATAGAATAGCAAGTTCTATGCATATGCTGCTTTGCAATAATCTGCTTTATCTTTCTTCCTTGGCAGGTTGTGGTGTTAAGATGATGAGCTTGGCCAACCTGAAGAGCAGTCAGTACATCCCCATCCACAGTAAACAGATTCGGGGCCTGGCTTTTGGCACTCGAGCAGATGGTTTGCTGCTCTCTGCTGCCCTGGACAGCACTCTTAAACTCACCAGGTGAGCCCTGCTGCCTGTCCCTGCAGGGTCTGGCTGTGCACAAGAGGTTGGGTTGGATTTTGTTCTGATTTCTATTCTGCTTTCTTAAACATGCTTCAAAGATGAGATCAGGTTTGTGTATTCTTCCTGCATGTGGGAACTACAAGAGGGAAGGACTTATTGATGCTTTTGCATCTTTAAGGTGGAGGTGTCATGGAGCTACTTCTCTCTGATTGTTTTCCCGGGGAAAACAAGTGATTCAGCACAGACTGGCCAATTGTGTTGAGAGTAAATATCACATAATATATAGACATGGCATTTACTGTCCACTTGGTTTTCTGTTACTGCAGGGAAGCGTGAAGTGTGGGAACTTGTACAGCATAAAGCAGAAATAAGGGGTGGTTAGGCTGGGCTCTTCCTTCCCTGCACTGATGTTGACTTCTCCGATTTTATACTTCTTGCGGATCATGGAATTAATCTGGGGTATGAAATGCATAAACAGCATTGTTGAGCATGTGCTAGAGGCTCTCTAGAGCTAGCAGAGACTTAAAGCAGCAGGTTAGAGACTAATTATGCAGAGACTGAGAGAAAAATGTGTCTGATCCTGTTAGAATTTACAGCTTATGAGTGTGTTTTCCTGCTGCTCTGCTGCTCTTCAGTCTTAATCTTACAGTGCTTCAAAACTTTATTGGCTGATTGATTCTTACTGAGTTATATTAACATCTCTGTGCAATCTGTCTGTCAGTATTGGGTTAGGCAGGATAAGTGTCTGTTGTTTGACTAGTTAGTCTCAGTTCTTTCCCACAAGTGAAGCAATGAAGAGAACTTAATCCTGCAACAAAAATGTACAGAATGTTGCTTTCCTGTAACCATGTTGAAACGTTTGCTAGATTAGTTAACAGTAAACAAAACTGTCTCTGATGTTCAAGTCAAGGTGTCAGATTTCTAACTGATTAGGCTGATATTTCTTTTCATGGTTTAATCTGAAGAGTGAGCAGACACTGCAGCAAGGAACCAGACACTTCCATATCTGCCTCTCACAGCCTGGTTGGCTGCATCAGAGCTTGTGATCCTCTTGCTTTTGTGCTTGATCCCAGAATGTCTTGGAGTTAGTTGTTTGTTTCAGCAGTATCTTCATCCTTTTTTCAGTGTCCTTCTGAAAGAATAGTTCCTCTTTGGTCATCTTTCTTCTCTTGTTACTCATTTCATAGTCATACTCCCCAAAATAATTATCCAAGATGTCTTTATGTCTCCTGCTCTGGCTTGCAGTTGTTTAAAATAGCACCGTGAGTTTGTTTTGGTTTTTGGAGGGTTTTTTTCGTCGTGTTTTGACCCAGTCACTGCTCTGATAGCAAACTGTTTCCCCAGCTAGGTCTTTGTAGTTGTTCGCCTTACACTTACCTGGGAGCAATTACTTCTTTCTCTGGAGTCCTGAGCATAATCACCTTCCCCAGGGAGAAGCACATGTGTTACAAAGGATCTCTGGAGTTACTTTGATACCTGCAGTCTTCTGTCTCTCGCTGTTCTCAGTGTGCAAATGCATGTTGACAATGCTGCCCTTCGCAAATACGTCCTGATCTGATACCAACTTCATCTGCTATTCTGGGTTGTGCCCCTCTGTGGACTCCCCTCTTCTTTAGAAACTTGATGTGTAGAAGGAAAAATTAATACTATAAATGTGCTTTCAACTGTCCTTACCCACTCACTGTCTCACTCTTGCTTAAATTTGATTCTTTTGAGGCGTAAATACTGTTCCTCTTGTGTAAAAAGAGGGGAAATTATTAATGAGAGATGTAATCTGAAGATATGAGGCCTGTGATCTCAGGAATATGTGGTATTACGGGATTACACCAGAGTTGCTTTTCCTAATTGTTTCCAGAAAAGTAACTTAGCTTTCTCTTGCCAGTAAGGCAGCTGAGACCCTGCTGTGGGATTTCCTCTCCCAGTCTCCAAAGATCAATCTGGAAAAAGAAGCATTGGCCTGGAAGAATTATAAGTCACTTGACAATATCCAAGGGATTATTCTGTTTGGGTTTTTAGATTCATGTCTGGAGTAAAGGAGTTAATTGAGAATTTGGTCTAAAGAGAGATGCTTTAGTCTGAAGACTTTAAAAAGTAGATTAGCTTACTTTAATTGTGCTGTTTTCTCATCAGTAGATGCTTGTGCAACTGGCCGACACTTTGCTTTTCTTCTGCAGCTTGGCAACAAACACTGTGGTGCAGACATACAATGCTGGCCGTCCTGTGTGGAGCTGCTGCTGGTGCCTCGATGATACAAACTATGTCTATGCTGGATTGGTCAATGGCTCTATCATGATATATGATCTGAGAGACACAAACTCTCATGTCCAAGAACTGGTCCCTCAGAAGTCCAGGTATGGCAGAAGGATTTGTCATTCCTCTCAACTAATATATATCAAGTTAAACAGAGCTTTTTCCATAAATCACACAAAAATTGCAACAGTTTAAATTGTATTATGTGAGTCTCTTGTTCAAAAATTCACATTTAGCACAAATGTGAGAAGTCTCTCATAAAGTGGTATGGTGTATGTATGTAACTTACACACGTGCCAAGCAGTTGTGCTCTTTTAAGGGTCAGAAATAGACCCACCAGTGCAGCATAAACAGAAGAGCTGAATTTGTTTTGGAAATTCTTGATTTTTGATAATTTTGAAAGGATAAATCACAAAGAGGTGTGAAATTCTGATGCTTCTGTTTCTTATACTCTGGGAATCAAATGCTGATTTGTGCTCATCTGATGTGTGCTGTCTGGTGCTTCTGTAAAGCATAAGGCTCAGTAGTTAAGTTGAATTTAATTTATACTTGACACATCCATTGGGATTCCTTGCTTGGAGGACCATCTCACAGCCTGCTTAAGCGCTTTCTTTGCCATGCAGTTGGAGAACTGGAGCTCTGCAGCAGCGAGCAGGACACCAGCAGAGCTGCAGCTGACAGCACTGACTCTTGCCAATGACCCTTCCAGGTGCCCCATGGTATCGCTGTCCTACCTGCCCCGGATGGCCTCAGCGTCACTGCCTTATGGCGGAATACTGGCTGGCACCTTGGAAGGAGCCTGCTTTTGGGAACAGAAAGCTGGCAACTCCTACCGGCCCCATCACCTGCCCCTGGAGCCCGGAGGCTGCATCGATCTCCAAACAGAGATCCACACACGGCACTGCCTGGCCACGTACAGGCCTGGTACGTACTGGGGTGTGTCTGCAGGGCTCTGCCCACTGCTTCTCACTGCGCTGGGCTGCGCTCGGCCACTGCTTTGGTGCTGTGGGCACAGCAGAAACACAGCACCTGCTCTTACTAGAGCACTGAGCATCTGCACATAGATAAAAACTGGGGGTGGGCAAAAGGAGGCAGCTGCAGGGTGGTGCTGCTTGTATTCCTACAGCTATCTGTACATTCTTCAAAATTTACCTTTTTATTTCTACTACACAGGTAAAAATAACCCGTGTGTGCGTTGTGTGATGATGGAGCTGACTTGCAGCCCCCTGACAGAGGCCTCTGAAGATGTGGTGTGTTCTTCTAACCCGGTTCAGACTTTCAGTGCTGGGCCCACTTGCAAGCTGCTGACCAAAAATGCCATTTTTCAGAGCCCGGAGGATGATGGGAGTGTCCTTGTGTGTGCTGGTGATGAGGCATCCAATTCTGCTCTGGTATGTCTTGCTCCTTTCAGTGTGGTGTAAGGGTTTATTGCAGTTCTTAGGAGAGGAGCCTTATCAGTCACAGCATCAGAGTGATTTGGTGGGAATTGTCTTGTCATGCACACTGCCCCTGTGCTAGCCGGTCTGCTGTGCTGCTGTGGCAAGTGTAACTTCTGACAGCATGGGACTCCGAGTCTCAGCCAAGGCCTGCGGTCCCATCCATCAAAGGGCATGTGGGCAGTGAGCCCCTGTTGTCCCCCAGGGGAATGGGGTTGGGCACAGTGGTACAACTGGGTCCTCTGAGTGCTGTAACAGACTCAGTGGGACAGCTAGTGTGGTAAGTGCTGTGGAAGAAGGATGCAGGCTTTTTAGGAATGGTGGGGAAGAGGAGGAGAAGGATTGCTCTTTGTATGAAAAAGCAGCCCAAATGCAGAAGATGGGAAACAGGCTGCATGAGAGCTCATGAGTGGGGTCAGAGAGGGTGGTCAGGGTGGCATTGTGCTGCACGTCTGTTAAAGACCAATCGAGCAGGGTGTGGAAGTAGAGAAAGGGTCCTATGACTAAATTGAGGAATTTTTTCTGGAGAGAGGAAGGTCTCTTCTGGTTAAAAGGGGAGAATCCTGCAGTCCTTGACCTTGTCTGTCCTTCCCACAGCTCTGGGATGCTGGAAGTGGTTCCTTGCTGCAGAAGCTGCCAGCTGACCTGCCTGTGCTGGATATCTGCCCCTTGGAAGTGAACCAAACCCACCTCTTGGCTACTCTGACAGAGAAGATGGTGAATATCTACAAGTGGCAGTGAGCTGTCCCCACACTTGCCACAGACTGTCCAAATATGCTGCTGATAACCCTACACAACGGCTCAGTCCTGCACTTGCTGCTTACAGGAGACAGGATCCATTACAGCACCTTTCTGGCAGTGGGGAGGAACTGGGATGCGCTGGTGCCCAGAGCAATTCCTTTCTTTTTCTGTATTCCTCTTTAGGCCTCTCCTTATTTCTTGTTTTGTCAATTTTTTTAGTCGAACTCCACAAGCTGCCTCAGCACAGCAATAATTCCTGGAGTGTCTCCAGCATGTGTTGCTGCACTTTTTTTTCCACTGTGAATACAGCACAGGGACTTTCAAATCTCTGCTACAAATGAATAAAATAAGAGGAACTTGAAGACCTGAGACTCCCACTGCACTTTATTGTGGAATCCTGCTGTGATAACTAGGTGATGAAAAGGCATCTTGTGGCATTGCTGATGTGCAGTGTGAAGGCAAGTTCACTGCTGTGGGGAACACGCTCCCAACGTTCTGTTGAAGGTCCAGGGTCAGTTGGCAGTTATTCCCTAACAAGGATGGATCCTGTTTTGGGGCCATGGAGAGAACAGGCTTGGAAAATCTACAGAGAACCTTTTTCCTTTGTGGTTTTTTTTCCATGAGCATATAATTTGCACTGTAATTCCTTAATCCTCTGCTTTCTTTCCCTTCTCTCCTTCCTGCTTTACCTGCAAGCAAACGTGGACAGTTTGGTTGTGGAAAATGGAAAACAGTCCAGGAGAAGTACAGGTAAAGAAGATGGAGATGATTCATGTACTGCTAGCTGCTGCAGTTGAGTGTTCTTTCTTAAAGACAGGAATGTAGTGAAACAGCCAGTACACTGGAAAGGAATGCTGGCTGCTTTTGTTGTTTGGGGATAGGGGAGTTTGCTTTTTTCTGTTGTGAGGAACCAGTGGAAGCTCAGGATTTCTTCAGCTTGTTTTTACTGACCGTTTGCCTTCCTTAAATCAGTTTCCAGCTCACAACTGGTCAGAGAGAGCTTCCATTTGTGTTTATGTGAGTGTGCTGCAGCCACTGGTTTGTGTAAATGTGAGCCCGTGGGGTGGGATCACAGCTCGGGGATGTGTGTGGGCAGGTGGCTCGTGGCACCTTACTGTAAATACTCTGAGGGCTGGGGCACTCATCTCCAGCTCGGGTCACGGAGTGGGACATCAGTTCCATTTTATGTGTAACAAAGTCAAACTTGTGTGGATGTTGGAAGCTGCAAGACAAATTCCCTGTGCTGGAAGGTTATCCCTTGGCACACCTCTGCCTCTGGACATGGTGAGCAGCAGCTGTCCTGTTTGGATTCAGTGTGCCACTACTTCCAACTGTCAGCATAATTTTATTTTCTGAAGTCTGGAACTTGCACAGTGTGATCCTGCTTGTCTTAAATGGGCCTGAGAAGATCTCGACTTAACTTTATATTTTTCTGTATAGTATTTTGTTCATATATTTTTATACTGTAAAAATAAAATGTTTATAATTATCAAATATAACTGGTGCTGCTGTACTTTGAAAATAGGTCTCAGTGACATTCACTGCATGTCTTATGAACATTACAAAGGGTTCCCTTATGCAGGTGAGGTTTCTCTTGCTTTGTATTACTTCCAGGTCACACTGAGCTTCAGGCTGAAATAACGAAGGCGTTTAGTGAATGAGTCCTCACTGAACCATCCTGATCTGACCAGGTGAGGGGAACAGAAAGGGTTGAGCAAGGTCAGGCTACATACCTGGGACATCTTTTAAATGAAAATAACTCACTGACGTGAGACTTTTTGGAATTTTAACAATGGTCAGGAACTAAGGGTTGGTAGAATGACATTGTGAGAAGGTCTCTGGTAACAGCTAAACCAGAAGGAACAGGGTGCTCTCTGCCATATTAGTACAATGAGCTTCTTGTTCTCAGCTATTTTGAGGCATCATTTATGTTCTGTCAACTCCAACCTCATTTTGACAAGAAATTTGGAAAGTTTTAAACATACATAGGAAAAAGAATTAAAATGTTTTGATTTTGATTTTCTACGTAGTCCTTTGATTTTTGATTTTCTGGGTAAGATACTTGTTTTCTACTTTATACCACCATATAGGAATAAGAGGTACAGACATAAATGCTGTTAAGATAATGGAAGGTGACACTTTCACCATCTCAGTTTTCAAACATAGTGTCAGAAAATGTTCAAAGATAAGTGAGGAAACCTTGTAAAACTGTCCTACTCCCAAGTTTGCAGGAGGCTGCAGGAAAGCACACCTACCTAACTGGTATGCAGAAAGCCATCAGCATTGAGCGCTGATAAAAGGTCAAATGTGTTAATTAAATATTTGCTCATCTCTGTCTGGAGTCAAGGGGCAGATTTGGGATGGAAGGATGAAACAAATCCGTGTCTCTGCACTGTGCAGGGCAGCTGTCATGAGAGGCTGAGCTGTTTTGCTGGTGTTTCAGGCACGAAGCCACTGTGGCTATTTCTGCCTCTGTCTCTGGGAAGATTTTGTTATCGTGGAGCAGGGTGGCCCCTTGGCAATTCCTGTAGTAAATCTGGTGTGAGGCGATAGGTAAAGCCAGGCAGTGCTCTGGCTCCTGCAGACAGGGCCTTGCTCTTAGCCGTGTATGGGCATTTAAAAATATTTTTCTCCAAGCTATTGCAGGATGGTACCTTTTTAAATTTTAGCTCCTGTAAAAGCAGGCCTGATGGACAGTGCAGTGCTGGACAGAGCTGGCTCTGGTGGCTGCTTGGCTGGCAACAATCCAGCCCCTGCTGCTCCCTGTGGAGGCGTTGGGGGGTGGCTGGAGGGGAAGGGGAAGCTGGAGTTAGAGAGCCGTGCTTTCAGAGAAGGGCTGTCCTCCACATCTCCTTCTAACAGGGATGATCTGATACTGGACTGTGGTGATCCAAGCCTCCACATCATGGGAGTTTCGCTGCCGGAGCACCCTGGTGCTTTAGCTGTTGAAGGGACTCTGGTGAGATTTTGACAAATAATCAAAAATTGTGCAGATGAGAAAAGGTCATCTGCAAAGTGTGAGCCAAGAAATGAGTACAGCTTGGAGTGTGTGCACACAAGACAGGATGGGCCAATGCTTTGCTGGGCTCTGGCTATACCGGCTGCCTCCTGGAGGGCAGAAAAGCAGCTACTTTTTGTCCCAAATCAAATTGGATTAAAACCAGATGATGTAGCAAGTGAAACAAGCAGCTTAAGCTCAACGTTGTTACACTGAGGTAGCCAGAGTGTCCCAGTGGGATTTCATTTAGTTCTCCTTTTCCATTTGTGAGGAGATGTGACAAGATCTTCTGCTTCTGTAGATTTGTAGATTTTCTACCACGGCAGTAAATTCCTTAACAGACCCATGTTTCTGCTGGTTTGTGAAGGAGAGAGAATATGGGGAAAAAACAGTTCAGGGAGGAGGAGGATAAGGGAAACAGGAAGGAGAAAGCAAAATCTTGTTTTCTGTGGGATTTGATTTGCATTGTATGCCAGAACAAGTAAATGTGAAAGAATAGATTTCACTGTTGAGAGAGGTTGGAAGAGGTAGCACAGTTTCCCTTGCTGGGGTGACACTTTTAAATTTCTATTAGCAAGTTTTTCAAGCCTTCATTGAAGGCTTTTTCCATCTGCAGTGTGAATCAGTTGAGTGCTCAGAACACTGAGTCCAGCTGCATCTCTCAGCCTTGCAGAGTCACCTGGAAAATTGAGCAGAGGGGGTCACAGTGCCTCAGCAGCAGGACTGCCCTTGGCCAAGCTGCTCTTGGCCCCTGTGAGCACTCAGCATGCAGAGTCAGGCATGTTGATATCAACAGCCTCCTTTACCTAAGATAACTATATTCATCACTGTTTATTTGCTTTTATGATAGTTAAAGATATTTAGACATACTGCTGAGGAGGCAGAAATGCCTCCTGCTCACGTTACTTCTCTTTGCTGAAAGAGGTGGGCTGTGCTCGGACGGCAGCCAGATGTGCCCTGGTATTATGCGGGCCCGTGGGAAACCATCCTGGGATGCATCAGGCACAGCATCACCAGCCAGTCCAGGGACGGGATTGTTCCGCTCTGCTCTGCACTGCTGCAGCCTCACCTTGAGTCCCGTGTGCAGTTTTGCTCACTGCAATATAAAAAAAAAATATTAACCTGTTGGAGAGTGTCCAAAGGAGGGTAATGAAGATGGTGAAGGGCCTTGAGGGGAAGCCATATGAGGAGTGGCTGAGGTCACTTGGTCTGTTCAGCCTGGAGGAGAGTGGGGGGAAACCTCATTGCAATTGCAACTTCCTCATGAGAGGAAGAGAAGGGGCAGTCACTGATCTCTGTGGTGACCAGTGACAGGACCGAAGCGAATGGCCTGAAGTTGTTTCAGCAGAGATATAATTTGGATATCAGAAACAAGTTCTTCACCCAGAAGGTGATTGGGCAATGGAACAGGCTGCCCAAGAAAGTGGTCACATCACCAAGAGTGACAGAGTTCAAGAAGCATTTGGACAA
>VYZQ01019374.1:24379-38003 GCA_013400655.1 Mystacornis crossleyi
TGAGGTCACTTGGTCTGTTCAGCCTGGAGGAGAGTGGGGGGAAACCTCATTGCAATTGCAACTTCCTCATGAGAGGAAGAGAAGGGGCAGTCACTGATCTCTGTGGTGACCAGTGACAGGACCGAAGCGAATGGCCTGAAGTTGTTTCAGCAGAGATATAATTTGGATATCAGAAACAAGTTCTTCACCCAGAAGGTGATTGGGCAATGGAACAGGCTGCCCAAGAAAGTGGTCACATCACCAAGAGTGACAGAGTTCAAGAAGCATTTGGACAACGGTCTCAGGCACATAGTGTGACTCTTGGTGATGGTGCTGTGCAGGCCTAAGACTTGGACTTAATGACCCCTGTGGGTCCCTTCCAACTCAGCATATTCTGTGATTCTGTGAAAATAGTGCCTCTAAGTGCAAAAGGAAGAGGAATTTGGGGTTCTATGCCCTAGAAAGCTTATCTAATCCTTGGGACAAACTTTACAGGTAACAGGCTCTCTCCAGCGTATGCTGCTCAAGAGAAAAGAAATGTCTCAAACTAATTTCAGTGATTATCCCACCCTGTGAAGCATAATTAATTTGAGGGTCCAGGGGCTTTGGTCTTGCATCGAGTCCAATTTGGTACTTCCGCTAGCGGCAGAGGTCGCAGAAGGGGAAGCAAGGCCCCTGTGCTTCTGATGGCTTCACGCTGGCAGCAGCACTGAGGGCTTGGGAAAGCGTAAGTGGGATTGGGAAAGAATTGTGGCAGGTTGGAGGAAGGGCTGGAAAATTGCCCATGTCTTTTTTCCTAAAGGTAGGTGCTAACTGCAACACAGATCAGCATCAATATGGAAGGCAACAGTCTCTGCAGTTTCGGCCTGGGGCTTCTGAGGGTTTGTGAGGCAAAGATGTGTCAACAGCATCACTCTTTGGGGACAAACAAAGGTCACATCAGGCTGAAACTTTGTACCTGAAAGGCACAAAGCTCCCCTTGTACTCAACGCTCACAGGGTTGTAGCTGAAATATTATCTCCTCTTTGTTCACAGCTTCCTTGGAAGTTGAGTATTTCCTGGTCTTCGGCTTTTCCCCAAATGTGGATGAGCAGCAGCACTGAAGGACGTACAAGAAAACCTGAAACAGAGTAGGGCTGAACCTGTGTGTGTCATGCAAATAAACCACGAAATACCAGGCTAGAGTTGTTCCCTTAGCCAGCAAGAAATAGCACTGAATGGCAGTTCAGCTCGATTCACTGCAGCAGGATTTGTTGGTGGAAAGGATCATCCACCGGGAAAGGCAGTGCTGAAGTTTTGGGGGATGCAAAGCTTTGGAGGGAGGCAGCTGAGCCAGGCTGCATGCAAGGGAGAGGGCCTCAGGACACTGCGTGGAGGCTAAACTGGGATTCGGAGCTGCCACATGGGAGCAAACAGTCTGTATCCAATTAAAAATTGGAGCAGCTCCTCTGCATGGACCGAGAAAGAATTTTTGTTCTCCCTGAGGTGGTGAGTTGGAGAGCAAGGACACTGCTGGGAAGGAGCAAGAGGTGTCCCAGCAGCTCAGCTCACCCCGGCCTTGCTCTGCAGAGCTGAGGGCCGTACAAATGGGGTTTATTACTTGAGGCAATGAGACTGCAAAGTGCTGCCCACTACAAAGGCAGGGGACTGCAAGCACGTAATTCCTGCCAAAGGAGAGGGGCTGTAGTTGCCAGGAGCCCCTGGGGTTATCACACAGGCAGAGATGCTGCTGTGCCCAAAGAAAAGCCTCCTCCTTGTTTAACTTGCTGCGTGGACATGGTGAGCTTATGGCTCTTTTATGAAATGCCTGTTCAACAGTGAACAACACAGGATAGTAAAATCCAAGGTTGGGAGAAGGTGTTCTTTGAGCAAAAAATGAGTCTCTGGAGATCTCCTAAAGGTGTGGGAAGAAGTGAGCTGTAACCCAGCTCCACTGTTCCCGTCTGTCCTCATCCTGTGATAGATGGAGGAGCAGAGCCAGCTCTTGCACTGGGCTAACTCTTCAAATAATTCCCACTAAACCAAATAGGCTGCCAAGCACGGGCTGGATTTTGCTGCCTTTTATTTTCAAGTGTTCCCAGCTGTGCAGCCCCTGGGTGCCAACACAAAGCTATTTTCCCAAGCACTGTGTCCCAGTGTGACATTCAAACACAAGAAGCTTGGAGACTTTGCCCCTCTCTCTCCTGCCCTTGCCTGCACCTGGATGAGTTGGCTGCAGGTTGGTGGCCACACTGGGCTCAAGGTGCCAGTAGCTCCTGGATTGGGTAAGACAGTCAGTGGCATTCCCAAGAGAAGGGTTTCTCCCAGGCAGGACAAGGCAGCCTGGGGCAGGAAGGGAGCAGCCCTACAGCTCTGCTTCACTCCGGCTCACGGAGCTAGGGCACACCCATGGAGCATCCTGGCATGCAGGCAAAAGCTTCTGACTTTGGCCTGATGCCAGCTTGTGCTGGGAAAACTCCTGGAGTCAATGAGGCAGAGGAATTGAGGTAGGATTCTCCCCATCCCCCATTTCCATCTGCCGCTGGAAACAAATCTGAGATGTGGGGGCAAACCCATCCTAGGAGGGTGCTGTGAGCTGGCCCGGTGAGATCCTGGTGGGACATCTGAAGAGCTGTGGTTGCTGAGCTGGCAGTGGACTTGTGTCCCACTGCTGCCCCAGCACCTGGACAGGTATTTTTTTACCATGAAATTTTGGGTCTGGCTGCTGGGGCAGAGTGGGTTATGGCACTCCCAAAATGCTGCTCCAAGGGGGGCTGTGCGGTTGCGAACACCACTTTTAGATGATCCATCACCAAATTCAGCATCCAATCCCCCCTTATTCACTAGGAGGAACTTGTAGATCTCATCTACAGTGAGATCGACCATTGTAGATCCTGCTTTGGAGACCAGATCACACCTACAGCCCGTTTATCTCCGTTCCCATGGACAAAGCCCAGAGCCACTATGGAGTGTGACATGCCAAATCCCAGCCCCCAAAACAGTGTCTGGCACTGACGGCACAGGAGGTGCAGCCAACCCACCAAACTCGAAAATGAGCTGTCTCATGGCACCCCCAAAATGTGATTTTTCTGCCCTTGTTCAGCTCTCTGCTTCCTGCAGCTACCCTGGGGCTGGGCCCCCCTGGTGCAGGCTCTTGGATTTATCCCATCCCCTGCAGCCAGCCCAGCATCCTGCCCCAGGAGGGGCCAGGAGTGCATCCATATATAGGCAGAAGATCAATCCAGCTGATAATTTGGCACTTAGCATGGAGAAATTACAGCAGAAAAGTTGAATGTCAGCATTTTATTAAAGATTTTGGGTGTTTTTAGCAACCAGTCAATTTCCTGTTTCCATTCTTCTGTAGTTTGCCTTTGCTCCTCCGTATTTTTCCTTCATTCTTTAGTACTTTTTCTTTGCTTCTCTGCCGTTTTTGTTTGTTCTTCTGTATTTCTTCTCGGATCTCCTGTATTTTTTCTTTGATGTTCTGTATTTTTTGGTTGATGTCCTGTACTTTTTCTTTGTGGTTACGTATTTTTATTTCATTCTCTGTTTTTACTTCATTCTTCTGTATTTTTTCTTCATTCTTTGGTATTTTTAATTTGTTTTGCTGTATTTGTTCTTTGTTCTTACGTATTTTTTCTCTGATCTCCTGTATTTTGTCTTTATTCGTCCATATTTTTGTTACGTTCTCTTTTTGTACTTCATTCTTCTGTTTTTTTCCTTCAGTCACGTCTGGTCTTTGTTTCTTCATCTGTATTTTCATTTCGTTCTTCCATATATTTTCCTTGATCTTCTCTATTTTTTCTTTGCATTCCTGTATTTTTATTTCATTCTTCTCTATTTTTTCTTTGATATCCTGCATTTCTTCTTCAGTGTTCTTAATTTTTTCTTTGATCGCTTGCATTTTCTCCTCATTCTTCTGTAATTTTTCTTTGTATCTCTGTATTTTTTCTTCCTTCTTCAGTAGATGCTTTTCGTCATCCCACTCGTTAGCCGTGTCCTCCGCAAAGCTCAGTTTCCCCATTATGTCTCTTACCTCCTCAGTCGCTGGGGCAGCCGAAGTGTGAGTGGGAAATGCGAGATTTCGGGCAAAGACTGACCACAGTTACTGGACACCTGCTGAGGGAGGCGCGGGACCGGCTGCCGCCTTCCCGGCGGGCTGAGCACGCCCAGGCTCGGCTCCTCGCGTCCCCGGCACCGGCGCTGTCNGTGGGGCCGGGCCCGGCCGTCCCGCGGAGTGCCCGCGGCGGCGGGTCGGGCAGCGGGTGGAAGCTGTCGGAGGAGGCGGTGTGCCGGGAGGACGTGGTGCGGCTCTGCTCCAAGCACAGCTGGGCCAACAACCTCGCCGTGCTCGAGTGCCTGCAGGACGTCCGCGAGGTGAGGGTCGGGCCCGGGGGCGGGCCGGGGCTGCCCGCGGCGGCGAACAAAGAGCGGGGTCCGCGCCGCCCGCGCCCCGCCGCTCCGCCGCCCCGCGTTTCCCTCATGGTTTGTGTTTTAAAAATCGGAGTTTGCGCTGCGGAGCTCCATGAGGGGAGCGAGCTAGTTGCGGGGTGGCCATGAGGGCTCCGAAGAGCAGCTCCTCTTCATCTGCACCTCGGGGCTCTGCGCTGCCGCCCGCGCAGCGCCCTCCGGGCAGGGAGAGCTCTCGGAGGGATGGCTTTGTGTTCTGGCTCTGGTGCCTTGCGGGATTATTCGTTTGCAGAGGTCTGGGAGAGCCCAGCCCGCGTAGTGCTGAGTGAAGGCGCCGTGCTCGTAGCAGCAGTGACCTGAGATGTTTTGTTCACGTTCAGGTTCCCACCTTCGCCTAGAACTCGGCTGCAGAAGCGGCTGATTTCCAGTCCTCGATTGTGCGTGTATGAAACTCGATATACAATCATTAGACCTGGCTGACTTTATGGGGCGGTTAACGTGGCAATCTCTGTTGTTCCCAAATATCTGTCGTGAGCGCTTTTAAATCCAGCTCAAGAAAAAACCGAGTTGCCACCTCCGAGTCTTCCAGCTCCATCTTTTCATTCATTCCTGGGCTCGATTTGAAGCAGCCTTTCGGGGACGTGCCTTTGGTGAGGTGTTCTGGTCTTGAGATCTGTGTAATTCTTGACTTCTCTGCTGTGAAGTACAGGAATGCCAGGCTGGGTCAGTTTCAGCGGTGTTTTGCCCAGTTGGGAATGCGACTAGGAAAAACCTGGGCTTGTTTCTCATCCGTTATTATGGGGACAGCACATGGCAGTGACAATGGTTACTCTGACCGAGGGGAGTCTTGAACCAGTAAGTGTCAGTGATTACTTGTGGCTTAAAATGAAAAGCTAATTTAGATTTTTATCTAACTTCACGTTTTAATTTTGGATGGGTAGTTAGTAAGACACTCGTGGTAGGTGTTTTAAATAAGTCCTGCTGCAACATCTGTCACAGTTATGAAACGCTCTGATAATGTGTTTTATGAATAACTTGCTCCTTGCTGTTTCTTTCACCTGTCTGGGATCTTTTGGCCCCCTTTTAGGGAGGCATCCTATCTGAGAGGATTTCGGAAGCTGACTTCACAGGCAGTGGCTCACAAGCTGCCAGCCTGCCAAAAAGGCAAGCTCTTGTTCCTTTCTTTCCAGTAGCATAGCCCCTCCCTACTTTTTTCATAGTTCTGGTGCTTGTTGGTTTTCTGCCATTTTAGCGAGGTGAACCCTTTTGTGGCCTAATTTATCGGTTTTCTGCTGGAATAGTTTTGTCATTTTTCTGAGTTAAAGCGCAGAGGGGGGTGAGTGCAGGGCTGGGACCCAGGGCTGTGCAGGGAGAGGGAAAAGATCGAATCGAAGACGAAGGAATGCTCTGCATCACGGTTTATTTTCAGCAAGTACAAGCCCTTATGTTGGCTCTGCATATCTCCTGAGAACTCGACTCTTTGAATGTTATGTCTGCTTGTGGTTTTCCTTTTCCTATTCCTAAGCCTGCCTTGATGTCGGTGGTGTGCTGGCCGTTGGTCTTGTCTAGCTGTAGTGATGCCTGATGCCCAGTGCAGAAGGTGAATCTTTTCCTGGGTGTTATCCCAGGCATCGACAGGACATCTCAGGGCTCTTTTGGACTGAGCTTTCTCTCTGAGGGTGCCATTCTGCAGCCTTGTCCTTATTTGTCTGTCGCCCTGCAAAGAGCACTGTCAGCTGGTCTTAACCCTCAGCAGTTTGCCCCCAGTAACACCGATGTGATGGGCTGCATCCTGACGTAAAAATGACTTCACAGAGTGCTGCTCTGAGAAATTAATTTAAATAGCTGACTTCTGTGTAATCCCTAATGTTTAACACCTGATATTTAGATTGTGAATAAAAGTCATGAGTTGTAAACATTGGGTACCATTTCAGCTGACAGGGAATGGGGTCAGATGATGTCTGAGATGTTTCCTTTGCATTGGAGGTGACAGCAGAGGAAATAAGTGACGTATTGGCTGTTGTTGATATAACTTTTACTTTTGACTCTAAGAGCATCTGACGGCTTGTTTGGATGATACCAGAAAAGTGACAATTACATTTTAAAATGAGTGAAGGTCTACAGCCCACTTAAAACCAGTCAGGCTATAATAAATGGAGATTTGGGGGAGTTGTTTTTTGTGTGATACTGTCAGTGAGGACAGTGTGTGGACTCTGCTGCAAGAGCAGCTAAGGTTTTTAGATGCAGTTAGGCTGCAGAAGCAGCCTTTTTTTCTGCAGGTGTTTAAGGTAATCTTACTTTTCTCATAAGAAATGTTTCTCTAAAGTGGAGAAAATTTCAGTTTGAAGCTGGAAGTGTTATTATTAGGATTATCCATTGATTTTTCTTAGTGTGGTACAGGTAAGCTAGGACACTTCTAAATATGAATAATCAGGAGAAACAACTACTTGAAACGTTCGTTTTGAGTCCATAAAATACAGAGAAAAGAGAAGGTGTGCTTGTTTCATTAGTCAGTGTGAATGCAATCACATGGTTTCAGTATCTGCTGATTTCTAGGTGTGGATGTCTTTAAAGTACATCCTTCCTTGCTTTCATTCAGTAGTTCTGAATCTAAAGGAGCAGGAGTGTTGAGTCAGTGGTTGACTCTGGTACAGGAGCCCAACTTGTAAGGCTTGTAAGGTTGAAAGAAGTAGTTTAACACAAATATTCAGTAAAGAACAGTGTGACACAAAGAAAATATAAAAAAAACCCCAAACTCCACACCCCAAACCCTACACAAATGAAAAATCCCACCCAAACCAAACCCCCAAATAGTAAATTTTAGAGTTTTGGTTTTGAGAGGCTATTTGTAGACTGTCAGCTTAAAGTATTATCAAAACAGTTATTTAAGCACTGTGTATTTTTAGAATTCTTGAAGAAAAAATAGATCCCCAGACCAATATCAAATACTTTTTACCACTGATTTTTCCACTGAGTCAAAGAAATGTTTAATAAATGTAGTGCAGGGTCCTCTTTCCTTTTGTAGTAGAAGGATGGGAAGGATGCTCCTTAATTGGAGAAGGAAATGGTCATGGTCAGAGCTACTAGGCTTAAACATTTTTGACCATAATCAGAAAATAGAATAAACCACATTTTTTTGGTGCATTTTGCAGATGAATTAACTTCGTTCTAGTTAGAAGTATTTGTGCACTGGATATATTACAGTTTTGAGTGACTTAAATTTTGTCATCAAGATTTTAATTATTATTCACATAATTCTATGTCATGATACAAAAGAGTAGAATGGAGTGGAGTATATTTATATTTTTAAAAACTGTGTTCCAAAGCGATTTTTTTCTGAAAGGATTCAGATTGCGAGCCTGTTTCTGGAAAGACTTCAGAGCTTACATTTCACTGAACATAGGCTGCAGCCTTTAAGCCCTTTTTTTTGTGGGCTGCCTGTTAAACTGATTTGCATGGTGGTTAAAGTATAAATAAACCCATGAAATATTAATATATTTGCTAGGTAACGATTTTTGCTTGATGAATGATGATTTGCATTTGAAGCATGACTGAGTTGTTGAATTTGAGGTGGGAAACATTAAAAGGGATGAAAATAATCTTAACCAGTGTGGTTCTCTTATCTGGTTTACTAGTGGAGTATAATTTTACTGTTAAAACCTACATTACATCTGGTTAATTGGTGAGTGAATTTGATACCGTAATTGTTGAGCTTTGCTTGCCTTGCCCTTGTAAAGATTGTGCAATATTTAAAGCATTATATTGTTCTGTGTAATGCTAATGCATTATAGGCTAAGTATTTTTTCCAAGATCAAATAGTTGTGGTTAAGATGGGATTAGAGATCAAAGTCTTGGCCTCCTGCTACTTTCTTCATCCTGAATGGTTCCGTTTCTTTGGTAGCACCTTTATGGCAAAGACAATGTAATGAGCCTGAATGTGCTGCCTTGCGGAAAGAATAGGGCTCTCTTAGTGTTGGGGATTGGATTAAGAACAAAACAAGTTATCATGAAAGCTGTGTATTTCAAGGATAGTATTTTTCCTGTTATTTCAGAATTGTAGTCGGTGTAAAAGGCCAGAAAATTCATTTGATGTGACTTAATGGACTAGGGAGCATGTACCATTTCATGGGCTGGGAACTGTCATATTTCTTCCATTTCAATGTTTTATTCCTCACTCTGTATGTACCTGAGCCCCTTAAGTGATCTGATAAAATAGTGTCAGTGAAATTACTTGTTTTAAAATTACAGATGGAGAATAGAAACCAGACAGTAATGCATGCTTGGAGTCTTCATCTCTTTTGGTAATACTGTAATTGTAGGAAAAGTTGTGCGTGCTCAGTCCCTGTCCTGGTTCTCTAGTGTTTCTACCTTTTTGGTAAATGGATTGGAAATGTAAAGGCTTCCCTGAAGCTTTTTGCTTGCACTGAGGTAGATGAGTGTGATCTGTCACAGTAGCTCATTTTATTTTATTTTTCCTCTTTTTATCTCCCTAATTTATTGAGTTAAAGGTCAAAGGTTTTGTTTTGACTCGACATATGACATTATGTCATATTTGAGCAGGTACTGTTATTCCACCTCTCTCAGCTTTCCCGTGCACAGGCGGAGGCTGGCATTTAAAGTACCCTTTTTGAGATGTCTCATTTGTGGCAGCAAATGACTGGTTACCTGTCCAGAGCTGTAAGTAATTGAGGGCTGTGGATTAAACACAGCGTGAGGGTAGGCTAGTTCTTAGGAAATGCAAATGGTGAAGACGCTCCTGACAGGGTTGACCATCTCTGTCAGCACTTACGGGTTTTTTCCCCCAAACTCTCCAGCCATTCTCCCTGGCCTTCAGGTGAACTGTTTTAAGTAACTTCCTGTTTAAGTTTTAAGCAACTGCCTGTTTCTCTGGTTGATAAGTCCATGGTTGCGGGATGGAGGCTGTTCTGGTTCTCTAATCATTACTATTGCAAAGGAGCAGGCAGTTAGTATTCCAGTGGTGCTCTTAGAGTGCCTACAGCATTATCATCTGCTTCACATATCAACACTCAAAGGGTTGGGGTTTTTTAAAGGCAATGATCAGAAACCTGAAAGATGTACCTTAAGCCTTGCCAAGGGCTTTGCTTACATTTTCCCTTCTTTCTAAGGGATATTGACCTGGTGATCATTCACAGTCTGAAAAGGACGCAGGAGTTTAAGAACTGTTATGTTCCTGAGAAAAATAAAAGGAGGATTCTTACCAATATAGTTGGAGTTGAGCTAACTTAAAGGAAAAATGTGTTGTAATTTTAAGAGATTGAGTTAATTATTGCTCCGGAACTGGACTCTACGAGTTGAAGCCTGTGACATATGAATTAGAAATTTTCAGATACCATTCTGTCTTATTCTGAATTTAATGAAGAATTTATAATAGTTTGTGGTAGATGCAAATTAATTTGAATGGTCAGGATGGTCCCTCCTGCTTTTAAAATTCATGAAATGGAAGATGGACTATCCAAATCAGTGGAAGAGAATGGCTGGACCTAGGAGAAAGGATTGAGATGATAAAGTTTTGAAAAACATACGAGCAACAGGAAGGCAAGGCTGGAACACTGAAGGCTCTCCTGAGGCTTGGGTTCTTAACTGAGATTAGCTGCATTTTTTTCTGAGGTTCTCATTTTCTCTTGTGTTTGGATAGTGTAAGCCCAGTTTCCTCCTGGCTTTTGTAGTAAAATCTTAAAGTAAAATACTAAATATACTTTAAAAGTTTGATTTGTTTTTAGGTTGGTTACTTTGGCATCAGCCTTTGGCTTCATCTCAGGGTGTAGCAATATTTAAAAGTACTCTTTTCTTCCTGCTGAAGCCATATGTGAGCTGAGTAGAGGGGAAGATGGTCTCTCTCATGCCAGGTCCTGGACTTGCTGTCTTGTGGACAGAGCATTGAGCACAGGTTCTCAGTTATCCATATCCTTAGCTGCACTTTTTCTTATCAGAGAGAGTTATTTTTGTGGGGTTTTGGGGGACGGGTTTGTTTTTCTTAATTCTGTGCTGTTCTTGGCAGGCTGGTACTTGTGGTAGCTGGTTGTCTATCAATTTGGCCTGGGATGTTTGGCTCAGTAAAAGAGATTATCTTACAGGTCTGCTTCCTCCAGCGAGCTGGCACTGCTGGCCTGCTGCAGCTCTGCATACCAAGGAGAAAAGGAGTGGAAATACAAGGGGAGAAGTAGAGTTTGATGCAGACTGTGCAGCCTGGGCTTGGCTCGGTGCAGTGAGAAAGCCGTGTTAGGGGGAGGTGAGTTACTGAGCCAAATAGCTGAATATACTGAAAAGCAAAGACTCAGTCAGTTGTTACAGTAGAGACAGGTACAGCTCGGTTGTGTTTTGCATGCACTCTCTCCTGCCTTGTAGTGGAGATCTCTTCTCTGGTACTGCTTTGGGTTGTCATGGTTGGAACAGAATGTTTTGAGGAGGGATTATTCTTGGCAAATAAGTGCTGTATTTGTTTTCTAGTGCCGAGATGACTAGGAGTTCTTTGCCGTGTAGCTTTCCTCCATGCATGCACCGCTTTTCCAGTGGGTTCTGCTTCTTTGGTCTTTAGAAAATGCACACTTGCTTTGGAAAAAGCTTTGCAGTTATTCTTCCTAATAATATACCCCAAAGAATTGGATGAATAGAAGGTCTAGCTAATTGCCTTTTTATTTGAAATGTTGCTTTAAAATAGTTTTTTCTTTTTGATCTTCTGACTAATTCAGTTTTAAAGTCTGTGAAGTTGGTTGCTATGGCACTAAAATTTTTCAATTCTGTTAGCTGATAATTTTCTGTTATCATGGGATACCTTGATTTTCTGGATGTTCAGTTTATCAGTATCCATCACAGTGCATTAGGTGAAGAGCAGAGATTCTACTTTCCCTGGGTACCAGCTTGTGGCATAATTGCAACCTTTTTTCATCAAGACAGGAAATGAAAACCCATCCTGTTCCACTTCTGAGCAGGGGTGACATTCATAAAAACTGTCCTGGAACGTTGGTATCTGAATGTCTGCGGCTCTGAGCTGAGGAATCTCCTTCAAGAGTTAAAGGTGTCTTTTTTCTCTATGTTGTCTTTTGGGGTTTTGTGCATGAGTTTATTTAATTTCATTCCTTTAGATAAGTGTATCTTGTAGATCTTACAGCTTTGTGAGCTTAGATTTCCCATGTTTTCACTAGAGTGCATTTCTTGTTTGTAATGTCTACAATTTTGCCTTAAACTGAACACCTGATGCCTTTAGTAGCAGTAGGCTAAAGACTAATGGTACACATGGAATGTCCCTTTTGCCAAGTAACTCCATAGGGGAAAATGACCATCATCATACAGGACAGGAATGACTATTTGCTGCATTTGGTTTTTTTGCATCTTTGCCTGAAGCAATGCATTGCTGAGAAGTGCTTAGGTGCAAAAGGTAGTTAATGTAAGTTTTCATGGTTTCTCTACATACCTGAAGTATTTTACTCCTTTCCAGTTAGTGGTAGAACTGTGTGCTCTTTTGTGAAAAACTTCTTAGTTTTCTTAAGTTGTTTCTCAGGAGTTTTGAGTCTCTTATAGAGAATGCAAGCGATTATGCTGATGTAATTAAGTGCTTATATGTAACAGTGTGGGTTAATACCAACTAGCTCTTACAGCCCTGCTATGCAAAATCAATCAGGCAAATGTGCTGTCTTTTGTTTAAAAAATAATGACTAGCTTAATCTGGTAGCAGGTTTGCTGTCTAGATCTTTTGAATCTTAATAGGAAGCTCACCAGCCTTCATCATGCTCAGTAGTTTGCTAATTGAGGCTTTCTTTTCTAGAGTGTTCTGTTATTGCAGGGTAAAATACTTTGCACCAAGTGAACTGCAAAACAAACTCAGCAGAGCATGCATTCTTCTAAGTGTTGAAGTAATTGCCCTACAAAAAGGTTTTGATGGAATTAGACAAAAGATGACAAACCCAAACCTGCTTGGCTTGTAGACTTTCTGTGACAGTCCAGACTTGATTTGAGCTGAGTCAACTTTTGTTAGGCTGTTCTCAGCTGAGTTGAAATAAGATCTGGAAGAAGCTTGCAGCAAGCTCTTTCTTTATCAAATTGATTTTTTGGCTTACATCTGTCTCTGTGGCCTATCTATGTATGTCACAAAATCAGAAAAACTAACTACTTTCAAGTAAAATCACTGCAATGCTGCAGTTGTCATAATTTGCAACAGGAATTGTTCATGAGACTGCTGTTCTTCAGCTGTGTTCATGGTGGTCTAAACAAATCAATATTAATGTGATCCTCTTGTAAAATTCTGACAGGCTAGTCAAAATTGTCTCCACTTACACAAGGTCCTGATTAACTGCAGGTGCAGAGAACTCTAGTTTTATTTGTCAAGCATTTTGTTTTGCTCTTCACTTATGATACTGTATTGACTTGGATGCTTTTTTGGTCATAGAATTATAGAACCATAGAGTGGTTGGAAGGGACCTTAAAGCTTACCTCGTCCCAAGCCCCCTGCCACAGACACAGACACCTTCCACTAGATCAGGTTGCTCCAAGCCTCTGGATGATTCCAAGGATGAGGCATCCACAACTTCTTGTCAACCTACAGCCCCAATTCCTTCCTTGACTGTTCCTTTTGAACTGCTTCTAGGAACACATTATATTTCTGATGCTTCAGCATCTGAGGTGTGTGAGGGTGAGGTGCTGGATCTCTCACCATGACAGAGGTATTCAAATTCGTGGTGACATCTGTCTTAACTTACTGAAGTGCCTCCAGAGCTGACTCTGCAGCAGAGCTCAGAGATTTTGTGAATGTAGTAACATTGCTTACTTTTTTAACTGGAGCCTTCCAGGCAGTGATCAGCAGCCATCTTCACTTGTTTCTGATCAGTCGTGTGAAGCAACGCCAGGTTTTAAAGCCAAAAAAAGAAAAGGCTGAAACAGTTTTTTATGTTGTATATCTTGCCTGCATTTTTATGAAACAGAGTACTGGAATGGGACTCCCATGGTGAATGCTCGTTCTGTCTCTAGGAATCACCTGGGAAGGTGTGCTTCTAGGGAATGTTTCCCTCAACTGATTCCCATCTCTAAAGATGTACACTCATTTTAATGTTGCTGTTAATAGCCTTAATTAGATGTGTATGTCCTACTAGCTGTAGGAAGGATGGGATTCTGTACTTCCCTCACAGAACACAAAGCTCTGCAGTGTTTCATATTTTTGCTTTGTGGTCTGTGTTTTAGCAGGCACCAAACATATGGTGAACCATCACTGATAATACTCTCACCTCTGACTCCAGAAATAGCA
>VYZQ01019374.1:47477-68529 GCA_013400655.1 Mystacornis crossleyi
TTTTTTTGTTAATACCCGTTTCACCTCAATTCTCATGGATATTCTAAAGGCAAAGAAGCTGCTGTACAGCTGTGATCACATCAAAGCCTTCAAGTATACCAACAAATCTTTTGAGAACAGGCAAATCCGTTCTGTAATTCTACTGCAGCGAATTCCTGGTGTAGATCCCAAGTACTGGCTGAACGACTTTCTCTCCGTGTGATTTGGTGTCTGCTTGGATTTCCAATGGCAACAGCTGTCCTGGTGAAAAATCATGTGTCTAGTTGATGTCTTTCTAAGAAACATGCAGAAAAGGCCATAGCTTTTCAGGCTTCCTAGGAACAAAAGTGATGAGTTAACACAGTAATAGTACTGGTTTTCATTCTTTACTGCTTAATTTTCTGTAGATCTGTGGCTAATAATATAATAGAATGTTACATTTTCCTAAACCTCTTAAGTAGTTGAAACAAAAAAATTTTTTTTATTAATGGGTCATCTTCTGGCTGTTGTATTCATTGATGTAAGTATTATTAAAGAGGCAACACAGCTGGTGATCCAAAGCATGGTATATTGATGGTTGTGTTCAGCTATCTGCTTAATTCAGTGTTAAAATCGGATGTCGGGATGTGTTGCTATATGCAGACTCCTTTGCAGGTTGTCTGCAAGTAGTTCAAAAGCTGGTGCTTCTTAAAAATCAAAGAACCTTGCAGCCAGCTCAGTTGGTATAAAATTATTTTCTTGGATCTCACAGCAGCTTTACATTCTCTTGCAAGGTTATCCTGGACCACATCTTTGGAGCTTTAGTTCATTCATCTAGTTTGTGTTTGCATGCAATATTTCCTTTGCTGGTTTACAAGGAGCCTCTTGTGCCACATCTTGTTGCTGTCTTTAGTTAAGCCAGTTGAGCTGCTGGCAGGACCAGGCTGTGAACTGAACTCCTGATGGAGCAGGAAGTTGCAGGGTGGACCCAAAACTTTGATCGGCCATTAACTTGAACAGCCCAGCTCCTCAGACAGTGGCACTGGTGATGGTGTCAGGATGAACAAAGATGGGGATGTGCAAAGAGTGGAGCAGGGTGAGTCCTAGAGCCTGGTTTGAACTGCCACGCTTCAGGGTGTTTGGTCTCCAGAGCAAAGCAGCAGAGTCCCACAGGCAAAATGGTCAAGGAGCTGGGCAAGACTTCTTAGACGAGTCTTAAACACTTAGGAGTGCCTGTTATAAGCACAAAAGTCGTACATGAATCTCAGCATCTGGAAGTCTTTATTCATTCTATCAGCTTATGGATAGTCTGAAAATTGAAAATACAGTGTAATGTTAAAGTGAGGTACAGCCGTGTAGTAGTATTGCTGTCTGTTCTGAAATAATTTGAAAGTTATTGTCTGATAATGTGAAGTGATCAGTCTTGGAAGTTCTGAAGTAAATGAAATGATCTCTCAGAAGCTGAGGTGCCTGTGAGTCTAATGTATGACAAACAGCAGCAGTAATTCAGTTCTATTAGATTTGGCAACATAACACCTCTACAACTAAGCTGAAGGGGCATTTGATTTAAGCATAATACTCTTAAGTATTAGTGTATAAAAGAAGGTTCAAAGAGAGAGGATGCTACAGAATGTTTCCAGGTAGTTAAAATGTCCATAACACCTTTCCTTGCTGCCTCCTGTCTTAATCCTGCCACTGCCAGTGAATGTGACCGCTGAGCAGAACTGGATGAACGTGCAGACATGAGAGCTGCACAGACTAACCAGTTGCTAAGCTTTCTCTCTGGCATACTCTAACAATGCTTTTCTTTCAGGCTTATTCTGTTTAATTTTGTACTGTGGTAAAAGGAGGCTTTCTGGTTAGACTAATTTACCATTATTTTCTCTAGCATTGCTCAGACTTGCATATTTGTTTCGCACGTCTCCAAAGATGTTTGATGTTAAACCGGTTTTAGTTTTCCCAGATCTGAGATAGGCATATATTGAAATGGATGCTCAGTCAATAAAAGGAGCACCTTGATTTACTGTGAACTTCTGGGTGGGAAAACGTCCTTAAAAGAAGGATATAGACTTTATGGAAATGCATCGTTGTCCTTTCTAGTCAATACAGAAAGGTTGT
This sequence comes from Mystacornis crossleyi, assembly GCA_013400655.1. Lineage (NCBI taxonomy): Eukaryota > Metazoa > Chordata > Aves > Passeriformes > Timaliidae > Mystacornis > Mystacornis crossleyi. Next base: position 49,554 of record VYZQ01019374.1, read on the forward strand.
CTGGTGCAATTTTCTGGTGACCTGTTTCTTATTAACATGCAAATTAACTACTTGGTGCTGGAAATCAAGACTGCAAATAGGAAGTGCTAATATGCGTGAGGCTGGGAAATCCCCAGCATCTGTTAAAGCTCCAGCACTGTCTGTCTGCCTTGTGTTTGCCGCTGCCTGCCGAGCGGTTCCCTCTAGAGAAGGAGCTACTGCAACCTGCTGTCAAACGGCTCCTTTGTCTCACGTTAAAGAGAACAGGTTTTAATTTTGTGATGTTGATGCTTATTGCCTCACATAGGGAGTCGTTTGAGTGCACTTACAGCCCTGGTTCACCAAAACTGGCTGTCGTGAAAACAGTCAAAATGAGCTACTTCAGGTATTTCCCCAGAGGAATTGCAGTGTTTCATGAAATAACTTACTTCTTTGTACTAGTGTTAAAGGTGCCAACTAAATGAAGAAATTAGCATATTTATTAGTGCTTGTCATCACTTAAAATTTGGGTTTTCATTAAATGCAGCTGTATGATTTTATATTTAGAAAGTGACTTTGAGCTAACAGGTAGAGATGATTAATTTAGTAAAGGTCTGGTCAAAACTGCAGTTGTACCTTTGTCCTTGAGGCATCTGCTTATTTTCATGCCACAAAACGTCTTATTTTTCATCTTCAGCATTTTTGTGCCAACATTACCTACTACCAATACAGCTGATTTAGTAACACATTTTGGCCCAAGCTGTGTAAGGTACAGTACAACTCCACTTGATTTTTGCATCGAAGCTTGTTTATAGTGCTGGCAGTTTGAGAGACCTTTTGTGCAAACTGGGCAACTTTCAAGTGGAAAAAATGAAGCAAAAAAGTGCTCAAAACCCCATTTCATCACCAAAATGCAGCTAAAACTTAAGCTTTGTAAGAGAATTATGTTGAAGCATCAAACCGTCAACAAAATTTGGTTCTGTTTTCAAATGAAGGAAAAATCACTTTAAGTCGTGTAAGTCTATTGAAAGAGTTAATAACCAAATGTTTTGGTTGCAGATGGGCTCAGCTCTCTGAATTCTCCCATAGCAGGTTGTCGTCCTGTCTCCTGCAAGCTGGCTCTGGCAGAAACAGTGGGAGTGTGTGTAGTCAGTCCTAATCTGCCGCATCCTGAGTGTCACTAAACTGCACCAATAAAGGTGTCTGGAAGTGAATCTGTGAAATTTTGTACTAACTAGGTTGGGGCAATGTAGTAACAAAGTTACTTTTGTAAAAAAAATTGGTCTCAAATTAGCATGAAGACTGTTAATGAGCCTAATTAAACAGAAGGATTTCTGAAAAAGCCAGCATTAATTACTTTTTAATTCAGGGGTGTTCTTGCCTAGGCTGTACTTTTTTTCGGAAGGTACTATAAATCTGCCTGAGAAGAATTAAAGCATTTTCAGCAAACCGCCTGGCGCTTTGCACTGTGGTGCTGCTGTGTAAAGCCTGAACACGCACCTTTCCTGGCTCTCCTCTCTTTACAGTGTAAAGCCTCACTCTGCTAATCCTGCTTCCACCAAAACTTTAAATAGAAGATGAGGAAGAGGGATCAAGTCTTCAGTTCGAATAATTGATGGATTAACTCCGATTTGCTTATCTCAAAGGACAGTAAGAACTGGCTTCCAGTGGTGAGCCCCACCTGCATTAGGAGGATCTCACTTGTCCTGACAAGGCTTCCTGCTGCACAGTCATTGAACGAGGCACGCTTCCAGAAATGTGTGGGAAACTACCTGGGTGTTTTAGAGGGTGTGTTACTCCACGAAGTCAGCAAACTTAGTGCCAGGTCTGTGCAACTGGTTTTGTAGGGAAATTTCCTGTTCCAGATGTGTGATCTCTTCCTCAGTTCTGAAGTTGAACTGAGCACTTGTGATAACTTGCTGAGTTAAAAATAACAGCTAGTATTTCCCCCCTTAGATCAGGCGAAGCATCTTGCATCCACCTCCCCCTTTCCTAAAAGCGAGCCACAATTAGTCCTGGTTTCCAGAAGCAATTTTTATTTATGGAGTTGCAGAGCTCTCGTTTGCCTACTCCTGGCTGCGCGTTCATCAGGTTATCCTTGTTCAGCACTTCACTAGGAAGGGAGGGCAGGGATCAGTCAATGACAGATCACTGGAAAGCACAAGGAGAGAAAAACACATGTTTTAATCATACTTTATCTTCCCAATTTTGTGTTGCAAGAACAGGTGGATCAGTTTGGTTTTCTGTCAGCCGTTGTCTTCTTGTGCAATAACAACTGGTTACTTGAGGAAGTAGGACCATAGTTTCTGAAACAGGGTAGCTTTGCTTGTACTCAGAGAAGCAGCTTTGCAAGTTGCAATGGGCCGAAGCCTCGGATGTCTTAAATTACTTGCAAATGTGTGAATCTGTGGGAAACTACAGATCTAGTACTTGTGGTAACAAGCCTGGGAGCTTAGTCAGAGCGGAACAGCCTTTCTGGCAGTAGTTTAAGTTGGATTTGGTGTAGGGGCTCCCTTGTGGTTGTTGCATGTTTCTGACAATTTGGTGGTTGCCTGCAAAATGTTGGGTTTGCAAGTCTTGTGCTCTAAAATGTAATGACAAATATAACTGATGAGGAGCAAACCGGCTTTTTTGCCACACAGTACGTTTAGCACAGGAAGGTGTGCGCAAGTAAAGTGAAGATTTATTCAAGTCCTGAAACCCCATATTAATCTACAACTCTTAATTTCTCATCCAATTTGCCTGAAGAATTGGCAGTCACTCTGGCACACTGGGCCTTTTTTTATTTATAAAAATTACTCTGTTAAGAGTCAGCCAAGCTATTCTGTCAGTCTGCAAGTGTAACTTCCTCGCAGGTTTGTGGCCTTTGGTTTCTTAGGGTAAGAGATGCTCCCAGGATTTGAGATTAATAATACAGAGATTTTCCTTGATAGCTTCTAGCCTGCTTTCAGGTTGAGCTGGGCCTGGGGATTGTTTTTGAGGGAGCAGATTCATGATGGCTCAGGCTGATCCAAGTCAATACTGCACTTACCCTGTGTCATCCTTTCCTCTGGTGGTACTGAACCTGCAGGCTGTTGTGTGTGGCATCATCTCGGTGGAAAGCAGGAAACCAGCAGAAAACTGCTTACAGAAGTTTGTAAGGAGAAGCAAGGAGAGGGGTTGGGAGGTTTTTTTGATCCTCCCTGGTAAACTGATGCATGTTATAATTCACCAACTCTTCATTTGGTTCTGACTGACTTTGCTTAAGTACATGTAAAGCACCAGAGACCTTTGGCTTTGTAACACAGATGCCGTGAAGGCTGTGTATCACTGGACTGGGTTAGATGGACATTTAATTGTATTGCACCTCTGTGCATTGTGAACCTTCTGTTGCTCCTTGCCAAATGTGGGTGACAGTGGAATGTCAGTGCTTCAGCAGCTTGAGAGGTGTGAAGATGATCGGCTTGTCAAGGGCTCTGCCGAGCAGTTGTACCACCTTAGTTGTGTAATACTCTTGAGTGTTTTATTTTGAATTTAATTGTGTTGGGGTTTGTCTTTGGGAAAAAAAAGATCATTTCTTGTGCTTAAATAGATGAAAAAGTTATTTCTCTTCTTGACCTCAGTGTTTAGGCTGATTTGGTAATTTCCTAGATAATCTATTTTAAAAATATCCTTGTTAATCTGGTTGCCTCAGGTAATCTGGTAGATGCTATGTGATAGTCAGAAATGTAAACGTGAATCTCCTAAATTCAATTTTGCAGGCTTCAGGAAGCCTGAAAACGTTACTTTTGGAATGCCTGGGTTGTGATTAAATGAAATTGTCTGATCATGGCAGTTCTTAATTTGCTCTAAGGCTTTTCTGTCCTTGCTTCTTGTTTTGGAGGACAAAGAGGATGGAGGTAATGTATTGCTATGTGCTCTAGTCTGGGCAAAGAGCACTGAACCACGCGTGTTGATGCCAAGCCTGGCACTCACCATGAGCTGCGTATTTAAAAATGTAGCTGATAAAAATGCATGCAAAGGAAAAGAAAAATCTTTAAATGACCTTTACAAGCCCAAACTATTCTATGATTCTACCATCTTGCTCTAACTATGTAAGTCATGTCTCTTCCTTATTGTGCCATCTGAGTTCAAATGTAGTTTGTAGAAGATTTTGTGTGATAATTTCTAATTACTGGGGGGTTGGAAAACCCCTAAGGATTGTCTCTGAATGCTGAATAGGTGCTGGAGAAGACTTGCTCTTTAATTCCTTCTCTGTCTGCTCTTGTTTTTTCAGATACTTCAAACTCCTGTTGTGTCACACTGGAGCTCTTACCAAAGTGATTGCATTGGACCACTGAATGGTCACTTTTAGTATATATTTTAAGATTTAATTTTCACTAAAAATAAAAAAGTGAAATCATAATTGTCTCCTAAGAGGTAGCATCAGTTCTTACTGTGCCAGGTATTCTTTCTTCATACACATTTATCAGGGATGCTCCTACTTCTTGGTGTCACTTGGAAATACCTGACTTCTTCCTGAAGGAGATCTGTTTGATAAACGTCATACCTCTGGTATTCTGGGCCTCATCTCTCCTTAAAAACTGCCTTGGAAGAATTTTGTCTGTCCTCTACTCTGTATTGTGTGATAATCCTAAAATGCAGAGAAATTCATGGCTAATCTGGTGGGGACATTTTAAAGTTTTGTTTTGCTTTTGCGTGGAGATTGACAAAGTTTTTCAGGCATCAGAGTTAATTCTCACCCTGAGCAAGAACTCCTCAAGGCTATTTAAAGACATTGCAGGAGACCAAAGCAGTCGGTTTTGGTCGCAATGTTGATCTGTGCTTACAGCATTCAGATCTCACCTTGCTGTAAAAGTTGCACTATCCCAACATTTTTTCTTAGCATGCAGATAGGAATCTGCATGCAAGGGATTTGAACACTCGCATGGGGTGGAAAACTGCTTACCTGAGGGTACTGCTATCAGAGGTCTTCCCCTGAATGTCCCCGGAAGTATGCCACTGCCTTTTTGTGGACATGCAAACCACATCAGCTACCTGTGCCACTTGGATAAGAATAGATCAAATTCTTGAAGTCCCATTCTCAAGCATTATCTGTTGGGGAAACATCTTTTTTCTGCTTATTGGTCAGGACAAAATAATTTCCCCACGTTACCAGGTTCTTCAATGAGGATTGTCTGGGCTTTACCATCAGCATACTGGAACTAATCCTGAAAACTAGGTATTGCCTGTTGGGCATTTCTCTGCCTTTAGAGATCAGAGATTTGCAGTGGTGTTTATTTCTTCAGCCACAACCAGGCTTCAGAAGTTGTGTACTTTACTTTAGTACCTTCAAGTAGTTTAATAGTGTGTGACTATTGAAACCATCACCATTGACCAGAAACTAGAATGAAGTGTTTTCTATCAAGTGCTAATTGTTGCTGACTGAATACTTAAATTTTGAAGTTGTTTTTTAGACAGAATTAAAAATTCTGTTATAGCAAGAAGACAGCGTAGTACTGTGTGAGTACTCACCTGCAGCCCTTCCTGCCTGTCCCGGATTTTAGGTCTGTATTCCTGAGCCTTGTAATTGATTTTACTGTTTGTCTGGAATAATGGTGAGAAAGAACAACCAGCTGTTTCTAGAGCAGTCGAATTGTTGATTTAATTCCTGTGTTTTGACAGGTGAGAATTGTTCAGCAGTGATGATGGTGGTGGTCCTGCGTGGAGCGTTGTGCCGTGTGTTGGTACGGAGCTTTGGCAGTGATGAGCTTATTGCTCTTCTCCCCTCTGCCTCCCTCCCCCATTATTTTCTCTCTGTCATTATTAGCAGAAAAGCTGTAGGTGTGCTCAGTCTTTTTAATTGCAGCTTGTCTTTATTCATAGCTTTTTAAGTAGGAGTTATGGAAACAGTAATTGGGAAGATTTGCAGGCAGGTGTCTGGCTCTCCTGCATCCCAGTAAGACATTTTTTCTACTAATGTTGCTTTCCAGAAAGCTCTTCAAGCTCCCTTCTAAAATCCAGCATCGAATGTGGCTTTTTTTTTTTTTTTTTGAGTTGCTCATCTGTGCAAAACTATTCAGCTATAATTTCTTTGTTTGGCTTGAGGGCAACTGTTACTGACCTGGCTCCTTACCATGGTATCATTTAAAATCCCTCGAATTACCATTATGGTTCAGAATTTTCAAGCAAAATGCTTGGGTTTATGGCTCTAGCTAACTATTGAGCTGAGTAGTTCAAGCTGAAAAACCGTAGTGGTTTTTGGAAAGGAGCTCTGAAAAACACAAAATACATTAAAAGCCAAGCTTCTATGGGAGAGCAGACCAGTACCTGTGGGGAAGTGTGCTGCAGCTCAGTGCTCTAGGCTTCTTCTGGGAACAAAGTTAACAACTTAAACGTGTATCTAAATATGTGAGAAATTGCAAAGCTTTAAATATGAAGATTTATGTACAATTTTCTTTTTTTTTAATCCTTTATTCCAAGTAGTGAACTGAAGATAGGGACTTGGTTTGGTCCTGTAACAGGGCTTTTGTTTGCATATTCTGAAGGCAAGCAGAATTTTTATTTGGTTGTTTGTTACTAATCCCATGGAAACCTTGCCTTCGCACTGGCTGTAAAGACTTATTCATGTTGATTTTTCTGTTGAACAAAATCCAAGCGATTTTATCCAGGGTTTGCTTTTCTTCCAGTTATATAAAGAAAATATTATGATTCATCCAGGTGAAAAGTTCTGCAGCTGTGTACAGCACCATGCTGGTCCCGTGCTTTTGAAGAAATTATACCCAAGCAAAGGTGGGAAAAAATACATTTAGTTGGCGTTTCATATATAGTCTCTTAAAATGACTCGTGGCTTGCATCTGCCTTTCCCCTGTATTCTATAGACAGATTCCTAAATAGCCGAAGTGCGCCGTGTGCTGTGAATCAGGCCTGCCAGTGGGTTGATGACTCATTTCCTTATTGGTGCAGATGTGTATAGTAAATGTTTCTGGATAACTCTTTTCATATGAAATGCATCTCCCCTGTGGGAAATGAACACACAGCAATTGCTTTCATTAGGTGTGCACAAAAACTTCATCCTGAAAAAAAGCTCAAATGGCTTTTCTTGGTGAAGAAAAGGTTCCAAGTGGTTGAATCTTGGAAACTGCTGTGATCCCACTTGAGGGGTTTTTTTGTTGTTTGTTTTGTTTGTTTGTTTTTTTAATCTTGCTTCTTTGTCCAGCTTCAAAACAAGCTGCCATTTATACCAGCACAATTCTTTAGGTAAGTGCTATAAGCATTTATTTAATTAAATTTCAATGAGACTCCTTTTGAATGGCATGCTCTACTTCTTGGCCAAGAAGGAATGAAACACTACTATATTTTTCACATCAGTAAAGGCATTAGCACAGTAGGTTTGCTGAAAATTGTTTTAGATAAAATCTAGGTATGTGTTGCTGAAGTATAGCAGAAATGGGGTCGTAAAGTAAAATAAAGTGCATTAGCCATGTGGCACTGCTGGAGTCTCCAAGAAGAAAAATGTAATTTCTGGTTTGGTGCTGGTGCTGGGGTCTGTGTCTGATGAGCACTGCACCTGGAAGCCCTGTTGTGAGTCACTGAGCCCGGCCGCCTTCACTTGCCAAGACATTTATAACTTGGTTTAATGTTGTGATGTGTAATCTGTCTGAATGCAGAAAGCCTGATGATGTTGTGAATCAGCTGGTTTCATCTTGTCCTTCTGGTCTTTTTCTTGTCATGGCTCTTGCGAAAGGAGAACCAGACACTAGGGAAATCAGTTTATCACAACAATTTGTGTGGCTCCCAGGCAGATTGATTTAAATAAGGAAGAAGCCTAAATTTGAATAATTTCAGTCTTGCTTGAACACTCTAGTAATCTTTCTAGAGCTTTCCAGTTTGGTGATATTATTTTGCAGCTAATCTTAGCTTTTATTGCTAAGCTTGGTATGTTTCCTGACTAAATTGATATGATCTGTAATTATTTAAATGCTTGCATGTTAATGTTTCTATCTTTTTTTAATAATGTTTTAAAATGGCAAGCCATTATCTATTGAATTACTTTTCCATGCATTAAGCTGCTTTTGGATAGAAATGGGAAACTTAATTAAAATGTGGAAGATGAGTATTGTTGAAGTAGAACTAAAATACTCAAATACTGGATCAGAGCATTTGTTTTACATGGAAAAATGCTTAATACATCAGTCTAGCTTTTCCTGGTCATCGTGACCTTTGAGACTTGAGAACAAGGGATATTTTTTTTTTCCTCAATTATTAGAAAAAATTATTCTTAATTCCTGTTCAGAACCTCACCTCCAAGGTATTGATGTGAATGCAGTTGTAATTGAGAATCTGTTTTGTGTGCACCTGTGGAAAGGGCTCGTTTGTCAGAAGCTGGAGATGAGCTCACGGAGCAGGAGAAGAAAGCTTTGCTCTGGAAGTGTGTTAGCAGGTTCCCAAGTGGTGCATCGATGGCTTCAAGAGCAGAAGCACCGTCTGTGAGTCCCTTGTCACACAGCAGTCCTCCAGGATCCTCCTGAATTTTGAATTTGGTGCACCTTGCCTGGTCTTATTGCTTGATGGTACCATCCTTCAGGTGGACATGATGGTTGTTTTAGTTCTTCAGTGCAAGGAGAAAGAACTCGAATTCTGGCTGCATATGCTTCCTTGAATTTCTTGTGTTTCTTGGTCAGAGGCGGGTGGTAGGTACCTCTCTGTGACTGAGACTTCAGTTGGCTTATCCTGACCAGTGTTTTTTGCCTGATCCAGAATGCATTTATCTAAAATTCATGTTCCTGAGGACAGTGACAAAAATGGTAACTAGAGCTGTTAAACTGTGGGTGCAACAGGATGGACACCCTGCCTGGCTGCTGTAAAGAGAGTTTCAGAACTTTCTTTTGAGTGCCTTTTAAGTACATTTATAAAGGACTTAAAATTGATGGTAAAGTTGTTTTCAGCTATTATATGGGAAGCACAGCTCAGTACTGCCTTCTGATGTGCTGGGTAGCATAGGGAGCAGGGTTTATTTTGGATGTGCATCTCATGGGCAGCCCTTCCTGTATGGGAGGAGCTTGAAATGGAAGCGGGGCATTGTGCTGTTTCTAGGACTCCCTAAAAATAGCCCGCAGATCTTTCCTGTTGAGTTCAGCAGGTGATGGTGAGAATCCAGCAAAACAGATCTCATGGGGGAAACTCATCCAGGGTTGGAGAAATCCTCTGGGCTGCCGAGGCAATGTCCTAATTCTCTCTTGCAGAGTGATGCTGCTCGCAAGCTGCTGTTGTGGGCTGTGCTGTAGACCTTAATACATGTTAGCCCTTTCTGCTTATCTGCTCGTTCCCACTGTGTACAAGTGTAGTGTTGTTCCTTAAGCCAATTTATACTGGCCTCTCTAGTTTAATGGACTGCTCTCTTTTGAATAACCAGGAAGTTTTCAAAAGAGAAGTTTCTTTGGGAGAATTGGAGAATGAATATCATAACAAGTCTGGCTTTTTCCTGCCATGGGGTGGACTCTTAAAGTATTTTTAAATCCTGGCTTCTGGCCCTTGTTAGTGGTGTCAGCTCGGGAGCTTGCGTGGCTTTTGACTTGACATGGCTGTTCTCAGCTCCCATGTTATGTTAGACATAATGAAGTTACTCTGGGACGTGTCCTAACAGTGTTTTCATTGCTGTCACCGTAGCCTTGGGGAGCCTCAAGTTGCCACTGGATTCTCTCAGCAGCTGCACAATACCTACGGCTTTTCTAGTGAGCTTGTGAATGTTGTAATGAAGAAAGGAAGGATGGACTCAGCTGAGGAAGGGTGGTGGCTGGGCCTGGTCGTTGAGCATTTGTAATAGGTTTTTTTTCCATGTTTCAGTAGTACTGTGATAAAATTGACACATACAGGAAATTATAAAGTCAGCGATTGTAGTTGGTGCTTAAGTGAGAGAAGAACTGAAACAGTTTCTTTTTACAGTAGGTAGTCACCCTACTTCGAACTCTTGTTCTTCACCTGCTTCTCAGTGCAGTGAAGAAGCGAGTGATGTGCTGGGCTCCTGCAGATCTTCTGAAGAAAATTCCAGTGTTTTATTTCAAATCCAGCTGTTAGGAGTGTCTGAACACTGGCTGTACTCGGAGTGCTCTTGCTTTGGAGGGAGACTTCCCCATCACATTTCATCTCACAGCCAGGGTCCAGGAGACTTCGTGCTTTCAGGAAATCTCTTGAATGATAATAGCACTGGAAAGCTGGTGTGTGGGGTCCCTTGGTACATTCTGCCCCTCTTCTTGGCATTGGCCAGATAACAGAACAGATGTTGGATATCGCATGGGAATTCAGGGCGACATACACCATGAAGACTAAAATGGTCTTTTCTTGTGACAGCCAAGGACTAGTGCTGGGTGTTGTGTAAGAACTGCTCAGGCCTGTTCATCCATGTGTAATGTAACATCCATCATGTTTTGGAAGTAGTGACGTTAAATGTAATTGTGCTTCTCACCACTGTCCTGAAGGAAGAAGGGAAGACTTCAAAATAAAATTTTTCTTCTTGTGGTTTGTGGTTAAGGCTGAAGTGGCTTCTCTGAGGTATTTGATTTTTATTGCCTCTAAATAGAATAGCTGGCAGGAGTTAAAAATATCAGAGTCTGCTTCCCACCTGTTTGGATGCTCATCTTATTTTGGTTCGAGGTGGAATGCATGAATGTAAATCCTTAGGATTAAAGCAGCGCTGTTCTTGTCCCTGAGCACGGGCAGGAGATGCTTACTGCGCCTTGGTGAGGATGGGCGCCTGATTGATGTGACACATGTGCCTTGCTGGAAGAGGGGGAGGAAAATGCTCCTGGAGAGGAATCTTTGGGAGCACTGTATGGCTTTCAGTGTGGAAAATTGAAGTCACGAGCCCGCATGTTGAATAACAAAGACAAATATGAATATTGGCTGGTGGAGTGTTCAGAGCATTGTTCACTCTGCTGAATGAAGCAAGAGCGCTTGGCAGGGGAGCCTGGTACTGGTTAAAGGTGCTCTCCAGCAATAGTGGTGTAATGAAGCTGCTGGCAAGGGGGGAATGTCAGTGCTTGTTGGCTTTGCTCTGCAGCACAGCACTCTCTCCGCTGGGTTGTGGGAATGGGGTGATGAGTAAGCAGCGTTTGCTCTGAAACCTGCTCTTCTCCTCTGCTTTGGTATGTGGAGCTTTTGGTGTGAACTGTTTTCTTAGCTCCTGTACAAAGCTAATTTACAAAGGATTTCTCTGGTTCCAGGCCATGTGCAGCCAAAACATGATTCTCTGAAGAACAAAGCGTGGTCAGAACAGGATTTTCATCTTAGGAGACAGGGGCTTTACCACTCCATGTACAACAACCTTTTATCTTACGTAAAACTGAATATTGCTTGTGAACTTGTCGTGGCTTTTTGGAAGCTTTCTGAAAAGTTAAGCTCAACGGGGTAGTATAGAGTATATACTGTCAAAAGATACAAAGTCTCCGTATAGAAAATAAGTAATAGACTTTGATTTACAAAGAGATTATGAATGTATTTGATAAAAGCTCTTCGTTAGCTGTTGCACTGGAATTATTTGTTGAGATCTCACTTTCTTTCTTGGCTTGTTTCTCCTCTGCATCACCAGTGGATGCTGTGCAGTACTGCCAATACTCGTGCTATTGATTTTGCCTCTTTACTGGAATACTCTAAAGTTTATCTGGGATGTTTCTGGTTGGGGTTAAGGCATAATGTCATCCAGAAAAGTGGTTTGAAAGTAAAGTTGTCTCAGCATAGCTTGTGGACTCTTTTGACTGCTGCAGGTGGAGATGCCACTGTGCATTCCCAGTAAACTCACTGGTGCTGGGCGGACTCTTCCATTTGTACTGACCTGGCAGAAAACTTTAAAACGACAAACAGTTTTCTGTTGATTTGCTGAGTTTTGGATGGTGCAGTGAGCTGGAGTCAGCTACAGAGGTGAGGAAGACAGACTCCCTGTCACCTCGGTTGGTGGGATAACAGCTCTCCTTCTCCTTTTATCCTCTCTTGTGACTCTTACAGCATCCTTGCACGCCTTTTGGTCTCTGCAGCTTTTTGCTAGCATTCCGAGAGAGCTTTCCAGGAGCAAATCCTGAAACCTGGCGGGATCTGCAGCTCAGTGTCGGCGCTATGCTTAGTAGCAGAGCTCTGTTGTGGAGGAGTGTTGTGGGAAACATTACATCTGGTAGCAATGCTGCCAAACTTACGTGGCAAACCCATAATTTCAAGGTCTGTCTTGTTTCACAACTCGTTGGGACTGCCTGGAAAGCCTTCGAGAGGAGGAAGAGAGGGGACTAAGGGAAGAACAAACAAACATCTGGGGCAAATTTGCTTTGATTGTGCTGACTGTTGGGATATGCTGTGATGTGTGGATCTGTGTTGAAAGGAGAAAGGCTGAGAGGGCTTAAGGGCTTTACCATCCACCATGCAGGGAGGCAGAAGCAGCAGAGACAAGAATAGCTTGTGTGAGAAGGCTGTGGCGCAGAGCATGGCACTCCCAGCACAGAGCAGCCTCTGAGCACCCACCCTGCACTTTTGCATGGATGGGAACAGCCAGCTCAGAGAAAGTGATTTGCTGGTAAGAGCCAGCAAAGGTGCTTGCCGGGTCAGGCAAATGGAATTGGTGTTTCCTTAAAATTGCACCACGGTCTGTGGTCACTTCTGATGCGCTGGAATTTAAACTTGAGATTTTTTGTGCTTTTCCTGCCTTTGGTATTTGCCCAGGGAGGGGTCTCTGTTGTGCAGGAATGGTACAGAGCGTGCTGAAGACCTTGCTTAGTGTCAAATGTGAAACAACCACAACGGCTTTTGACTTTCTATCAAAGCTACAGCATAAAGAGTAGGACTTCCTGAGCTTTCTTGGTGTTTGAAGCAGATACTGAACAGTGGATCCTCAAAGTATCAGGGGACAAGGCCTGCTTCATCCTTGTCTCTTTTTTATGTAGCTGCTTAGCCAGAAGGACACACATGTTTTACTGGGGTTTTCTGATGTTGCTTTGTGCTATCTTTTCTGAATAAGTATACTTAACCTTAATGGTGTCATACCCCTGGAGGATGTAAAATGTCAGCAAAGGTGGAAAAGCTTGTGGAATCTAGAATTCAGTTAAAACAGGGGGAAAAAAGTAGCAGAATTTGGTGATTGGGGTGATGTGCCACTTGTGCTGCATGTGTGCAAGATGACTAAAGAAATTGCTACTGGTCCTGATAGTTTGATTTTTATACACAAAATTCTGTGTGTTTTGGAGATTGTTCTTAGGTGTTTGTGTCTAACTTGGATTAATACGTTTGCATAAACGAGGAGCACCTAACCAATGTGGACATAATTATTTGGGTAAAGGATTTGCTCCATTGCAGACTTCAGCTCTTTTTGTAACTGGGAAAAATTATTTCTATGAAATAAGAAAAGTATATGGAAGCTAGGAGCTTGCAACTTTGGTGCATGATATATCCACGGTTCCCATGCTTTAAACTGCCTATTTTTAAAGCCTGGGTGGTAAATATAGAGGTTTTTTGCTGACATGACAACAGGGGATTTGTTTTTAGTACTAAGAGTTCACTGGCATTAGCGAATATTTCAAGCTTGGCTTAACAAGTTTAACTTTCATTGCTCACTAAATGTGTAATTAAGTTACGACATCTTCTCATCTGTTTTGAACTTAAATTATTGCTGGTTTTAACTTTCCTATCACACATGACTTTTTCAGGATTGCAGGATGTGTGAGAACGGTTTACTGTAGCCATATGCTTCTTGGCTCAGAGCTCCAGGATGTTTCAGTAGGTTTGAGGCATGGGTGGTTTTGTGATGTGTGGTTTTTCTTTTACAAAAGCTGTGTTGTTTCTTGCCTAGACTACTCTACCTCCTCATGTTTCCAGAAATTCTTCTGCAGAATATTTTCTAGTGGTTGCATTGGAAATGCATCAGGTTTGCAGGAGGGTGGCTCCGCCAGATGTCTCCTTGAGCCCTACCTTGTGTCTGGCCTGTGCTGTTTTCAGGTGTCCAGCAAGTCCAGCTAGCTCGATACCTGCAGGTTGAATCACTTTATTGTGAGTTTGCTGTCCTGGCTGGGTGTGTTTGGTGCAGAGTTGGCTGTTATCTGTGGGAAGGACCCAGCTAGGAAGCCAAATGTCCTCTTATCAGATTGCTGACCTCCTCCTTAGAAGCTTCTAGGTCAGCAGGCCCACTCTACCATTTCTCTACAGATACTGGTGATAAATGGTTGTTTAGATCAAAGTGGAAAAAACCAAAACATTAGCTGCCTGTACTGTGTCTGTGTGCACCATCCTCTGTGGTATAATTGAGTGCGTGACAGTGCAATAAACTGGGGACCACCCACAGTCTGGCTGGACTTCTATCTACTCTCTCTTTCATAGGAATGTGGCTGATTTCATTAACATATTTTCCTAATTGACTTTTTAGAGGGTTTTGCTATCTTCCTGAATTTAGGGAGAGAACATCTACTGGATTCTTCCCATCCACAAGCCAATGGCCTTTTTGTTTTGCTGTTTTGCTCCATGTTGATTCTCTATGGCTTTTGCCTGAGCAAGTCCCAAGTCTGTTGTCTTCAACGTCTGAAGATTATCCATAGTTAGTATTTGAGGTATGCCTGGTTCTTGCTTTTCAACAAGTTCACTACTACTGTTGCCTTAGAAGAATAGTGGAAATGTCTGCTGTCATCCCATCTTCTGCTCTCAGGAGGGATTAAATTCTGGGAATTAAAGCACTTGGCCATTGACTTCAGACTCTTTCATTTGCATGACTTTTGCAAGGAAGCAAAGGAATCTTAATGCTGGAGATTTAAGATAATCCCTGCAGAGAGTTTTCCCAAGACCACCTTTCACAGAACTGTAGAACGGTTTGGATTGGAAGGCACCTTTAAAGTCATCTTGTTCCAACCTTCTGTCATGGGAAGGGACACCTTCCTCTAGACGAGGTTTCTCCAAGCTTCATCCAGCCTGGGCTCAAGCACTTCCAGGGACAGGTCATCCGCAGGTTCTTTGGGCAGCCAGCCTCACCGGTTGCATCCACATCAGCTGATGAGGATACTTAGCTTGCTTTTAAAAATCCCATGGTGTGAATTATTTTTCCTTAGGATGTGATGCAGTAAGACCAAATCAAATGTGTTTTGTATACCCAGCTGGAAGGGTCTCTGACTGTCGCTGAGGGAGTGGCTGTAACTGCACCCAAGGCAGTGTGCTGTGCACTGGATGGTGATGCACAACATTGGTTCAGTCACCCTCAGCTGTTCCTGTGGCTCCCAGCATCATGATGGTCCATTTCTGCTGCTAAAGCACCAACACCTTGTGCCCCTTTGGGCCTGGGTAGTGGTGGCGGGCTGCTCACTTGCTATATAGTTTTGACCTAGTTTTATACTGCTGCCAAAGCAGAGAGATTTAGAAAGGGATGGATGACTGTCACGGTTTGCTTCAGTGAGTTGAGATCTGGTAGATGGTAAAAGGCACTTTTAAACACAACGGTGTTGACGACTTAAGTCTGGTGGTGACAGGAGTTCACACAAACCTTTGAATTTTTCTGTGGAGTTCATAATACCAATGCGATGTGATTTGTGGCTGTTGTTTGTGATTGTATGGAAGAAAATGCTTTTTCCGTTCAGATTTTCTTATATCTGGTACTTGTTCTAAACTCCACTTTCCCAGGGAGGTAGGAAGTGGTGTTCATACTCCGGAATGTGAGTGTTAGTGCGTGAAGGAGTTTGGAGAACTTTTTAGAGAACTGTAAAGGGAGGCAATATATTCCCACTGAAGCTGCTAAACAGCAAAAGCTTCTGTGAGCCCAGAGGCACACACATTTTCTGTAAAGGCTGTTTTTAATCCTTCAGTTCTGAGATGTAAGAGGAGTCCTTATCTCTTGATAATCGGTGGAATGTCCTTGCCATCAGCTTTCTCTCCTAAAATGCCTTGACTAGCATGTGGTGCTGGTCTAAACTGCTTTCTTCCTTCCCCTTGCCCTGGGGGTCTTTCTGAGCATCCGTGTTCCATAAGCTCACCATGTGGGACTGACACAATGCAGCCTTTCTTGCTCTTCAACTTCCCGTAGTAGTAATTTGAAACTTATTTTTCTTTCATGACTCTTTCTGCATATTGTTCTGAAATTGCTCGTTTGGAAGGTTTCTTGGGTAGATATAGTGGACAGAGGGCTACAGGCTATCTTTTTAGCAAGGAAGAACTGGTGTGGGTTGCACTGGGGAGATCTTTCTTCCCCTTCCTCAAAGTCAGCCCTTCCGTTTATCAGATAGAAGCTAAAAGGATTGTTTTTCTCCTGTTGGCTCACTGAAATAGGGAGAAGCAGGTCAGTATTGCATGAACCCACCTCTCCAACACTTCCAGTGGTAAGAGGGAAGATGGATCACAGCTCTCAGCTAGCAGGGTGTCATTTTGTTCCACATTGAAAGGATTATTGGCTAGATAATGCACTTTGCATATTTAAGTACTGAACTGTGAATGAATGCAGTTCTAAAGCTTAGTTAAGGTCCCATTTAAGTTCCATTACTCTTTTCAGAAGAGTAAGTCTAGATTTCATTTTCACAGAGCTGAGGTTTGCTGCAAAACACAGGGAAGTCTGGTATTTCAGTGTGTAACAATTTATTGTTGTGTATTTCAAGAAAAGCTTGTTTAAGCTTCTTTAGTCAGTGAAAACCAGTATGTTACCTTTTTTGGGCTCATCTTTCCAGAAAAAAACCCCTCAGCTTTAATCTTTGGTCGATCTGAAGCAAGGTTACCAGGTTGGAGGGTACAAAAGTAATTGAAGTGACTTCGAACAGTTTTGTGGGAGTGCTCTCTGACCCTTACTAATTCTCCTGCCTGCGAATGTGTTAGTAAGTCCTGTCCTCTATAGGAGAATTCCAGGGCTAGCCTATATATTTTTTAAAGAAACTATCCTTGACTAAAAGACTGAGACAGCAATTTCAGTGGGGGGCACTCTGCCTCCCAGCTTTTGAAAGTAGTCTAAAACCTTCATCTGTTGCTGAAGGACATGGGATGAGGGCAGAAAATTAAGGAAAACCCACCTTGTAAGTCACAATAGTGTTGGTCTTAGAGGCTGCTGTAAAATAGAGCAATTTGGGTGGCATCTTAGTTTTCAGTTGAAGGAATCAGTTCTGCAGTCTGAGGATAGCTAGCAGACATCTGCTAGTTTTTTTTTTAAAAGTTGATACCCAAATTTTCAAATTTATAATTACTTTGGGAGATACAGTTTTAGATCATGTCAGTCTGACCAAACTGCAATTAATTACTGGAGTCCTTCAGGTACCATTTTTTATGTTCAAAGTGGAGAGGTGATTTCTGCCACTTACTGCTATAAAAAGCAAAAGTGCTTTAGTTAATAATGGCTGTAATTAAGAACTTGGAAATGTTTTCCAGGCTTGCTTTTTTCCTCATAAACTTGTGTTCATGTTCCCCAAAGCACCAATGGTACAAGTGTTGGTGTAGCAGATCGTGCAGCAGCAAAGGCTTGCACTGAAAAGCTCTGCTTGCTTCCGAAACTGCTGAAATGCTGGTTCTTTTATGTCAGATCCCTGAGGTCTAACATCTTAGTGTCAATGATGTGTTTAAGCTTAGATTGGTTTTGTGTCTTGTGGCTCTTAAAGCATGTCTGGCATCTTAAGTATCAGTAGAAGCAGAGACTTTGTGAGTCAGGTTTGATTTTTCTGTGGTGGCCAGGTGATTTTGTTCTGCCTTTGTGCTGTTCTGCTGTGGAGAGGAGATAGGGATTTGTATGATTAACTTTTTTCAAGGAACTCTCCATTGTGAGAGCTACTCAGGCTGAAAGGAGAATGGGATGGTTTGCACTCAGAGTTCTTTCCAAAGGAGCTCCCCAGGAGAATATAGTGAATATTTTGAAATGATGTATGAATATTGGATGTCACCGGTTTCTCACAGCTGAAAGTATAAATCTTGGGGCTGCTTTGAACTAGCCCTTTTATGTATAGCTGAAAGAAAAGATGTTACTCCTCAAATGGGGAATATGAACATTTCGGTCTGGGAGAGGGGAGCGAGTCCTACTTTTCTTCTTCAGTTGTATGCACCAAACTCATTTTTCTTTAAAATTCTGCTCCTACGTCTTTGTTTTCCCACAGGTCCTTTTTTGCCTTCTTAGTTTGGGCAACTGTGGCAGATGCCAGTGCATTCATTATGTTTTTGCAGTGTGTACATAAATGCTGCTACTCTTGTGCTGTTTGTTCTGTTAATACAGCATAGTGTCTAAAGTACCTGTTCGTTTTTTGGTAATTAAGTATCATCACTCTTGTGATGCAGATTTTAAAATTTCCTGTCAATTGTGTCAAGCTGTTTATTACAGTGGAAAAGAGTTGAGAGTATTTTAGCTTCAAAAGTTTAGACTCTTCTCTGTTAAATGTCAATGCATCACATCGGTAGTAAACTGACACTCCTTTTCTTTCTCCTTTCAGCCAGATAATGAAATCTCTTCAGACTGCAATCACGTAAGTATTGCTGTATTTATTCAGTCTCTAGCTATGACATTTGCACGTCCTATCCCTTGTGAACCTGAGGTATTTTGCATAGTTTGGTACTCTGCAAAGGCTTTTAATCAAGATGCATTTGAGTTTCTGTACTGACCTTTGGAGGAAGAGCACAAGGTGACTTCTTTAACCTAGTATAACCACGTTGGTCTTAGTGGAGACTTCAGAGTGGGACATTTTAAAGAATTTTTTACACTGTACTTCTATATCAGGGGAGGATAGCAGACGTCTTTCCTGTTTCATAATTGGGGGGTGGTTCCCGTGAGTTACTGGAAGCAATGTGATGTGTTCCTTTTGGGAAAGATGTGAGCAGTACTGAATTTAAACTCTTAATTTCAGCTGTTGACACCTTCTGTATTACTTTCACAGCTGCTAAATTCTTAGACTCGCTTGGAAAATGCTGTGGGGGTGTGATATTTAGAGGCAGTTTGAGACACTTGACTGGTTTTAGAACAGATTTCCTCTCAGCGCTGTGTTTAACAGTGAGCAAACTATTAGCCACTTTTGGGGCTGTCAGGCTGACTCTTTAAATCCCAGAACTCTCTCTCAAAAAAAAAACAAAGGGACAAAAATATTCAATGCTGAGG
>VYZQ01019374.1:68835-86865 GCA_013400655.1 Mystacornis crossleyi
TGACTCTTTAAATCCCAAAACTCTCTCTCAAAAAAAAAAAAAAAAGAGAAAAGTATTCCTTGCTAAGGTTGGTATTAGTTTCTTTTGGTTTTTCTGATTTGTATTCTGTCAGTGTACACCATATCAAGATCCTTAATTGCTTGGTTAGCCCTGAACACAGACAGACAAGTGCATGCCTCAATGACAGTCTTGATTTTGGATGCTTGAGAAGCTGTATTTTGTTTTATTATTGGAAGATATATTCCAGAGATGAAACCCGGCCATGCTGTACAAGTAGTAATTTCCAACTGTGTTTATAAATTAACCTTTAGCACTGCCTGACTTTGTTGGCAGCTGTAATTCTCTGTTGTGCAGGGTTGGATCAGATGAAGGGCACAACATGTTTCTGTTTAGGTCTTTTTGAAAAAGAGGAAACTCCAGTAATTAAAATGTATCTGCCTGACGTTTAAATGTGCCAGCAAAAATTACCTGAATGAAGAAGAAATTGAGAATTCTAGAAATCAAAGGTGGTTCTTTCTTCTGCTGGATTAAGTGATGGCATCTCTGCTTCAAGGCAAATGTTGGGCAGATGTGGATTATGGAAGCCATTCACAAATAGGAACTGTGGGCAAAATCTCATTTTCCCAGCCAGAAATTGAAGGGAGGTGAAAAAAATTAGACCACAGAGAGGTTGTCTCATGTCCAAATGTTTTCTTTGCTTCTCTGTGCAGTACAGTTGCTGTCATCCCCTGGAAAATACTGCCTAGTGCTAAAATCAGGAGTTTTAAGCTGCAAGTTGAACCTTCTTTCTGTTTATGGGAAGGTTCATTTGGAGAGCATCTCATTTCGAGACTCTCCAGAGTGTGAGATTACAAATGCAGAGATGTATTCTCATCTCGTGTCCTCATTCTTGTACTCCCAGTTCTGCCTGGGAGAGACCTACAGCGCTCTTTGCAAGGACGGGTTCCCTGTTCATTCACTTTTGTTTATTAAACCTCATGTTTACAATTTACTCCATCTGTAACACCCTAGTTTCCCATCACCTCCTTTTTTAACTTTTCACAGCTCCAAAACAGAAGAGGTGTGGAAGGTGATGCAGTTATGCTGATTCTGATTTTGGTTCTCTGTGCTCCCACTCTCCTGCAGCGGATGTGAAACTGCTTTCCTTGTGTAGAGCATGTGATTATGTTTTCCCAGTGTTCTGTGTAAAATTGAAATGTCAAAGTAAAAGTTTGACCAAATTTTATCTCTTTGATATTAATTTGTCATGAAAGCAGAGTTTTTTAAAGAGTTTTTAGAACGTCTTAATCTTTAAGTTAATGAAAAATGTTTAAGTGCAACTTAAATTCCTAGAAAAACAGATGAGCTAATAGAACAATCAGGCAACACTTCAGCTATTAATTTGCTGAGGTTTTGTGACCCTGCCTTGTATTTTCACTTTATGGTGCCTCAGGAGGACATCTGGGATGTGTGTATGTATCTGCAGGGTGTTACTTGCCCGAGACTGGTTCTTGCCCAATGACCCTGTGCATTGAGGCTCCTTCACGAGCTCACTGCTGGCTCCTGGAAGAACAGTTGTCCTTACAGAAGCGTTTTGCAGTCCAAGCTCTAACGTATCGTATGCTTAGCAAGAGAGAACCTCCTGTAGGTTTGAAATATATCTGCATCCAAAAAGTTGTCTGTTTGCAGCCCCCACAGAAGGATCAAGCTGCTTTAACTCCTGCCCTTTTTGCTAGGTTTTTATAAGGTTTTCAGCATGAAATATGTTCATATCGAGGATTTAATTTGTTTAGATCATGTGCATCAGGCAGACACACCATGGCACAGGAAGGTGCGGTGGGCTAAAGGTGTTGCTAAATATGCAGCAGGTAGCAAGTTAAAGCTTTCATCATTTTATCCTTTCTGTTATGAAATATTCTTCATTTGTTATATTTTCTTTTAATGAGTCAGCTCATGACCTTGCAGAGAGATTTCTGACAGCCTGAATTTGTTCAGTATGAGAAAATTATTGCAGAAATGAAGGGACAAAGTTGTTGTCAAGGAGACTTCTTATTGATCATTGCACTGTAGAATGATGATAATACAGATGGGGTATAAATGATGTTTCATTGTTTTCTGAAGCAAAATGGTTGTTATTCTCCACGGAAAGCTCTTAAACTCCCTTTCTACAAATGCTTTCTCTATAGCTCTTGTGGAACTACAAGCTGAACCTGACTACAGATCCAAAGTTTGAATCCGTGGCCAGAGAAGTCTGCAAGTCCACTATTGCTGAGGTAAGCCAAGAGGAAGGCATGGCTGCTCTTGTGGTGCTGAGGCTTTTCCATTTCTATGGGATAGTGAATTAATGTGTGAATAGTGATTTGGGTAGTCTCATATACCAAATTTCTACCTGTAATTAGTTCAATCTCCTTGCTGAAGAAGCCAGGTACCTTAGTGGTACCAGGTAAAGGGATGGGAGAAAGAAATGCTGAACTAACAACCCACCAGCTCCCACCAGACCTTTTGTCAGAAATGTGTTGCGGATTGGATTTGTCCCCTCTTCATCATCTGTTTGACATTTATAAGAGTGTTGTTGTAGCAGGGGTTCTGCTGAATTTAACATAAGGCTGGTTTTGGATGGTGTCTTGCTAGCAGAAGGGATAAGGACACAGACATCAAATGATAATCAACTTGAGATTTTTTTTTTCAAGTTTCAAAGGGTGATTACTCCAAGGGAACTATGTTAGGAACTTCCTCTTTTTAGGTTGCACTAGGAGCTAGTGCTCTGTATCTCAGGCATCCACATACCTTGGTCCAGCTTCAAAGATGACTTGATCAATCATTTCTCTCCTTGTGCTCATGCTCGAGCTCTTGAGCCTGTGTGCTCATGCGGGAGCTAGCCAAGCTGAGATATCTTCCTCTGTTTTGTGGTGGTTTTCAGCTAGACTTCAGGGAAGCAGTGGAAGCAAGGCTCTCTGCAGCTGTACAGGCTTCAGCTGACTTAATTCAGTCACTAAGCCATGCTCGCAAAAACATTATTTGTGTATCCACCCATATAATGTGACCTAGCCATAAACTTGCCTTTTAAAAAATCAGTCTGCTCTAGTGTAAATTGTTTAGTGTAAGGAGAGATCAAAAAAATACTTATTAAAAGAAGGCTAGAAGATGGAACAGTGGAAGAAAGACAGCTTGCATCAAAGGATTATGTTGTAGTTGGAGTTTAGTAACTCCCAAAAAGCAAACACTGCCAAATCTGTTGAATCCCACTTTTTTGCGATCATAGAAAAGATCGTGTTTTTCTGGTTTATGTCATATGGCTGCTGCAGAATTTTTACAACCAAAGCATTCTTGTAAATGCTCTTTTAATAGTCTGTTTAATTACCATTTTTATACAGTGGCAGTCTGGCATTGCTGTAAACTATGCCCTGTAAATCTGGGAGATGATGTTTAAAAGCAGTGGGAAGAGTATACATCATATTAGGGTTTTGCCATTTGGTGAGTGGTTTTTAGTTAAAAAAAAAGTTAGATAAGGAACAATAATCTCATATTTGATCTTCTGGTGTTTAATTCTGAGGCAGGTACATGAACCATTCCACTAATATTTTTTTAAAGGTACTTCTACAAAACTCTTTAAAATTTACATATAGTGGGCATATACTCCTCACATATAATATTAACCTATTCATATTCCCACTATTAACCTATTCCTTAAATTCCTACTAACAGGGTATAGGTGACTTTTTGCTGGGTGAATGAGCTCTGTTTAAAGTATTGATTTGCACTAAGAGCGAAATAGAACTAGAAGAGCAATTCCTAGAAAAAGTCATTTGGGAAATGGTGACTGACCCAGCTGGGTATGGGTATGTTCTGAAAAGTGCACCTTTAATTTTATCAGCTAAATACAGTTTTAAATTTCAATTTCTTTTCTTCTCAGCTGTTGTGGTTTTTATAAGTTCTGGCAAGAACTTTAACCTAGAATTATAGTTGGCTACCAGATAACAGTGGTTGCTTCAGAAGTGGCCTGGGAATAACATGATTGCTTGGTCTTCTCTGCAGTTCAGTGGCTCAGGCCATGGAGCTCTGGGGCTGTTTCCAAAGCCAGGCTCTTCCAAAAACAGCATGTTGCCATTGTGTGCTGGTTTGGCTCACGGTACTTGAGCTGAAGTAGGGCCAAACCAAAGATGCAGCTTTCTCAGAGAGCACTTGCTCAACTCTGTCCTGTTCACCCTGCAACAATCCTATGTGTTTTCACTTTGAAATGGTATTTTACACCTTATCTGTAACAATTACATTGATCTTAGTGACTGTTTTTTCTAGTAGCTATTTAGATTAAATATAAAATGTTTCACCAGCCTACATCTGCCTTCAAATAACGATGTTTAAAATGCTGAATGTTTTATTTGTTACACAGGAAGCAATGGCCTCATAAGCTGAGGCAGAGATCTGTTTTATTCATCTAGTCTGACCTGCGTGAGTCTGTCGCCGGGTGCCCTGAGTTATTCTTGTTTGAATTAGAATATATCTTCCTAGAGACAGCTCTCCATTTTTTAAAATTTCCAATATAAATATTCCAACTTGGTATTTGAGAACCAATAAAATGGTTTCCTGCCTGTTCCCTTAGCGCTGCCCTTGCTTGTTATCTGAAACTGCCAGAATTATTGATTGCCATAGATCTTCCTTGAGATTGATGAGCCCTTCAGTATTTTTACAGGGACAAATCTTTGATGTAATCAAGTCAGCCCATGTATCTCTTCCTTGCAAACCTGTCAGCTCTGAACTTCTGTGTCTGCCTGCCAGGAGTTCTTTCTGCAGCATTATTGCTGCGATTTTCAGCCCGCTCCTGAGCAGGGGCTGCCAGAACTGGGCAAGTATTGCAACATCGGCTTGCTCTTGTTAAAGAGTTGTGTAGTCTTGGTGCTCCTTGGAGGGAGGCATTGCACTGCTCCTATTGAAAGATTCCTCCAGGGACCATCCTTAACTGATAAGTAACCATGTTTTCCCCTTCCTTTGGAAAGACACTGTCAAAACTGCCTGCATCTTTTACTTCAGAGGTGGTGGATTTGGCCTGACTGTCTGCTTCCCTGAGCAGTGCAGGCTGTGATTTGTGTTGGGGACCTGTCTGTTCTTGTACGCTGCTTTTCCAATTCCCACACGGCTTTCAGCTTTGGTTAGCTGTGATTTTACTTTTTTTAGACCACTAAGTAAAATGGTTTTAGTACCAACAATGAGTTCATGCAAGAGCCTCATAGAAAAGAATTGGATGAGGATTTTCTTTCACAATATTTATCTCCCAGCAAGTTACAAACAGTTCCATAAATAGTGTTGACTTTTGAATCAGTGTCACTTCTGACCAAAATCTTATATTGTATGAGGTCAAGTGGCTAATGGGGGTCTAAGTATGATTTAGAGATGTTGTAATATGCTCAGTTTTCTAAATAAAGGTTTGTCAAACTAGCATTTTCCCTACAAGTCTACTTGATTGCAGGGGTTCAGTGTAATTATAAAAAATGATTATTGAGCAATAGAGTTTATAATCCTCAAGGTCGCTGTGTTTGCTTTTTTGGATGCTGGCACACACAAGATTTCTCATTCTGAAATATTTTCAATTATTCTGACTCACTGAAAATCAAGCTAAAGCATAGAAGGTTTCTTTGCTAGCAGATTTTGAAGCTACAGATGCAGGTTTCTTTGAGGATTTTCTTATAAGGTTAAATTCAGTAGCTGCAGCCACTGTAATTTTCTTCTTTTTTTTTTTTTTAAACAGATAAAGGAGTGTGCAGATGAACCAGTTGGTAAAGGGTTCTTGGTGTCATGTTTGGTGGATCACAGAGGCAACATCACTGAATACCAGTGCCATCAGTACATCACTAAAATGACAGCCATTATCTTCAGCGATTATCGCTTGATCTGTGGCTTCATGGATGACTGCAAAGCTGACATCAATCTCCTGAAATGTGGCAGCATTCGACCTGGAGAAAAGGTATCCGGAGAACATGTAGATTGTCAATAGACTCGTAAGAGTCATTCACTTCGGGAAACTGATGTGGAGGCTCTGCAGTAGTATTACTGTCTTACTTGCAACTGAGAAAATACATTGAGTATCTCATCTGTCTGAAAAGGGTGATGTCCTGATTGTTTGCAGTTCCTTTTTAATAAATATGCATTCATTCCTCTGTGAGGAACTGCTGTGTAGAGAATTTCATTTGTCTTTCCACACCTTTAAACCGGTGATCTGGCGGGTAGTTGTCTCTTTGATGAGGCCCTCTCGAGCTTGACTCAGTACAGTGAATCCAAACAATAAATTTAAGCAGGCCTGTTGCTTGGCTTATTTCATAGTCTGGTTGGGTTTGGCAGGAAGGTTATCAAGGTGTTGATGCCTGTGCTATAAGCCTTTCTACTTTCTCAGGCTGTAGCTGATAGACTGGATCGACAGCTTTTATCCATTAGCTTCTCCTTTCCTCTGCCCCTACAAAATCAGTTGAAGGGCACGGGCTATGTGGTGTCACATTTTAGTAGTTCAGACTTGCCAATACTGTCCTGACTGCCAATACACTAAATCAGTGTTCTTTTGCCATCTGAGACTTAAGCAGAGGTTGATGCAAAGAACAGTTTATAGTGAATAGATGTGGGATTTTCGAGGGGCTATGTTTCCCTGTTTACTTCAGCATAGCTAATGCAGGCAGCAATTATGTCGTGCTGCAGGAATGAGTGACTTTTTCTATGATAAGTTTTTATGTTTAGGGATAAAGTTAAAATTAGCCTATCAACTTTTTTCAGGGCTTTTCAAATTATAGCTTTTATGCTTATAACAATTAGTCTCATAAATGAGCTGTTAATGAAGGGGATTGCAATAAGACACATTTTTTGGTTAAGAAAAGAAGCTTTCCTAGCTGTTTGAGATATTCACAGCTATAAGCAGCTAGTGTGTTAAATTTAAGTTCTAATATATTCCAGAAGACTTAGATGAACCACAGAAAGCACAAAAATATGGGCTAATTTCTGGAAACAAGGACAAAAGCAACCATAGAAGTGGGAGGAACTTGGATGCACTATAGGTTCAGACTGGTAACAGCTGAGTAACTTGCTTTCTCCATAAAATAAAGGCTCTCTTCTGATACTGGGCTGAAAGACCTCATGAAATGAGAAGGAAAATTGCTTTTAACGATCAGTATAGAATCAGAAGGGTAACATGCATCCTGCGTGTCAGATCTGCATATTACCTGTGGCTTGACCAAATTTAAATCAATTAAAATACTTCCCGTAGCACTGAAGGGATACAGCAGAGGGGATTTTGTTATCATAAACCAAATCTCATACGATAGGAGCGAAGCCAGTGTGGGCAGGCCTGTGTGTGTAGCTGTGCACAACCCACCGCGATGGGCGGTTCAGGCGGGTGGAGGGGGAGGATGGCCGGGCTGGCTGAGGTCACAAGGCACCAGACAGGCGGAAACTTTGGGTCACCAAGTTTCTGTGGGCTAGCAAAGTGGTCACTAACCAAACTTCCGTGGGTTTTACTATGGCTTATGTATATTCCTCAGTTTCTTGGTACCCAACCCAGAATATTGTGCCTTGGTTTGTGGAAGCGTTGCAGCCTGTCATATATCTTTTGTTATGCTGTCATCCTTGGCACTTGGAGCAATTGAAGTACTCTATACTGCTATGGAAACAGCTATAAATGGCTATGCAAGCATTTCTTTTGTTGGTGTTCTGTTCTATCCCTTTGCTGCTTCGGAGAAATCTAATTTGCTCTCATCAGCTGCTGGTTAAGGTTTTATTTCCATGCTGTAGCTCCTGAGAGTTACCTGTAGAGAAACAGTCATTACCTTTTTGTATGAGTGAAGGTAACTGTGAATTTAATAAATAGGACCTGGACACCTGAGGAGGAAGATGGGGGAAGAGATTCCCTCTCTCTTTTTTTATGGAAATAAGCACAGCTAGACCATGAACTCCATCCACATCAGGCAGCTAGTAAATTGCAATATGATAGCTTCCTAAGAGAAACTGGGGTAAACTGGCATTTTTAACTGTGAAAGGCACTTAAATTGATAATCTGGAATTACCCTGCCCCTTGAAGCTTCTCTGCTAGCTAATCATGTTCCTTTTCTATACTTCCTTGTGTTTCAACTTGCTGGATACTTCCTAATTGACTTCTGTTCTTGCTGAATTTGTTGCTTCTGATGTGGTGGTTTCTGTGCTTTCTCTTCACACGTTTCTAGTTGGGTTTCTGCTCTGTAAGATCAACAGAGTTCAGTTTAGAAGTCTTGATCTGACCCTGGACTTCATATTGCTGTATGTAGCAGAAAGCCTGCAAATGTGTCATTTGAAAGCATTAAGTTTTCTAACATGCCTGTGTTGTGGAGGTACTGGGGGAAGGGGGTTGTCTTTATCTTTTTCCAGCTAGTGGAGAAACATTTAACAGTAGTTGCAGTCACTTCTCCAGCTGGCTGTTGTGTTTCATAATGAATTTGGTCTCCTGGTATTTAAAAGTTGTTTTATCTTCATGCAATAGAAATCTAATTTGAAATTGAAATTGGGTAATTGCAGTGAAGCTTTTCTTCTTCAACTGCTGATTGAAATGAGCTACTTTCCCAATCCTGGTCGTGTCCAGGATTGTATCAAACTCTAGTGGGTAGTGTGTAGTTGCCAGGATGCTATTTAGCCATGATGTCCAAGCTGTAGTTGATAATTCACCATAATGAAGGCTACATAAGTGTCAATTGCACATCTCTTGCAATATATTTATCAAATAACAGTATTTTTCCTAAAGGAAGACATCTTAAGACACTATTGTTTTCTTGGTTTTGTTTTGTTTTTTACGTCCAAGTGCTTCAAGTAGAGTTGCTCTCTTCCCTTAGTTTCACAGAAGTACTGGACATAGAAGAAACTGAGTCTAAATGGGAAGAGATGATAACATTCAGCTCAGTCCTTGTTTACTCAGTGTAGTAGTATAGCAGTGTACCTGTAGTATTATGCAGTGTACTACCATCTGAAGTATTGGGAATTAGCTAATCCAAGATGCCAATCCCAGCATCCCTGGTGTGTGGGTTAGCCAGGTGGAATGCTGAACTGGAGTTCCCAGTAGATCTGCTGGGTGGTTTTCTGCAGCCTGGCTGCTCTGGCTCCAGCGGGTTGACACAATTGTCCAGTGCAGGGTGCTGTGCTGATGAGACAGGTTATATTTTACCTTCCTGCCTGCTGCTGCTTTTTACTCTTCATTCTCTTTTGATCATTTCTCTAGCTTCTCTCTGCAAGGCTGCAGCTGGAACAGATGTGTACTTGAGGCGTGTCAGATTTCAGACAGAGTAAAATACTTTCCGTGAAACTTCTGAAAAATGACAGAAAAACCCACAACAGTTGCAAAGCCTAAACTATACTGGGGGGAAAGTAAAATTTGTAATGGAAAGTGAGTAGTAAACCTAATGTTTTAAAAATTCTGATTTGGCCTAAAGCTGCATGCCTCGAGTTTGAATTTTAGTCAGGAATTAAAATCTCCCACAGTGTTGTGCTGAAGGGGATTTGCTTGGCCACATTAAGAACTAAGTTCCATTCCTCTGTGGCTCAGAGTGCTGTGGGACAGTACTGGAAAGCTGCTTGTATCCTTTGTGGATCTAGGTATATCCTTTCATAAAGCTATGAAGAGTTTCAAGTCTCTCCACACTAGATAATTATCTAGTACGTTTTACAGATATTTGCAGCTTCCAGTTAAAATGGGTTTAAAGCTTGATAGTGGTGGTGAAGCTACATTCCAAGAAGCACGTGTGATTTTTAGATTTAATCTCTTGCATTTCATTGTATTGCTCCAGAGAAATGAGGCCTAGACTTTGTCAACCGGCATCAGTTTCACACGAGTCCTGACTTTTGGAGTGAACTTTGAGGTTTTCAACTGCGATGGAGGTTTTCTGACAATGGGTGCTTGATAGAGGAAAATCTTTTTTGGGATTCATTCCACAGCAGAGCTGCAGCAGTGTTTCACCCTTGTACACACCAGGCAGCTGGTGCTGGAGCAGGACTGGCAGAGCTCATGCTGCGGGATGGTGACCCTTGACTTTGGTGCCTCTGAAGCTGAGCTGACTGTACAGGACTGTTGGCACATGGAACGCAGGTGGGAAAAGGCACTGTAGTGGTGTAGAGCTGGGTAGTGATGCAGGTACCACCTATGCATGTCAAAATTGTGCTGCCATCCTTGGGATGAGCCGTGATTGCCAGCTGCTTTAGAACAGGATGGTTGAGTGCAGCTGTACACACATTTGCTTTCCCTTCCAGTCTGCAATAGGAGATTGTACAATATTAAATACAGTAGGTGTTACCCTATAATTAAAGCTTGAAGTGATATTTCTCTAAACCGTGTTTGTAGAGTCCCATGCTCTATTTGGCAGTAGTGTGGGTGCCTTCGTGCACTTTTGAGGAAATGAAGAGTCAGGCTCTCCTTAAAACTGCTAGTCAGCACTAGCACTCTGGGGACCTGATCTGCCTGAAACGAACCCCAGATTAGGCCAGTAAATCTTCCAGTGTCATGTGGGCACAGGAACCTTAAGGGCACCACAAGGAGGCGTGTGTAAATGCTTGATGGTTGGAGGAAAGGGCATGTTTCAGGAGCCAGATGGGTTCGTTTGTGTGTGTTTCTATTGAGTCTGAATGTTTTAAAATTGCTCTAGCACAGGGCAGCAGAGTAGCCACCACTTCAGCATGATCTGCCCAAATGTGAAAACTCTATTAACAAAGTAATGCAATAAATGAGCCATTTCATGCTGTATCCCTAAAGTGTAACAGCAAACGTTCAGCATCCAGCATATGGAAACCTGCTTTCCAGGTTTCCTATTAAAAATAGGTTTACTTACATATATGATATGACTCTGACCAGGAATCTAAACCCACACTGCAATAAACCAGGAAACTTCTGATTCTCCTAGCAGGAAAAGCTTGCCTTGTGCCCTCCTTGCTAGCTTGCAAGGGAAAGCTGCAGGTGAGTGAAAGTAAGCTTGGTCTGCCTTGCCTCCCAGCTGCAACCTCACTTAGGCAAGAGCAAAATGTGCCAGAGGAGCTTAAAATGGTTGTTTTCAGTCATTCACACTTGACATCTTCTCAGCTGTAATTACTACCTGTGACTGGCCATGAGCATTGCAGAGCTGTGTTTGTGTTTGACACGGTTATGGATAAATGGCAATTTTAAGTGATGTGGCAAACGTCCTTCTGAGTAGTATTCCTCAGAATCCAGATTTGAGGTTCAGTCCTAAAGGGACTGTTGATATATAATTATATTTTTTCAAAGATACCTACTCAGCTTATGGAATTGGCTAGTTCGCAGTCAAAGAAAAGAGCAAACCAAAATAAGAAATTTTGGGGGAGTGGGTTTTGGGTGTTCTGCCTTTTTTTTTTTTTTNACATAATCAACCAATTCTGCCTGTCCTCCAAGTGTAGCAGAACTAAGACAGGAATCAAAGGCGGCCTGTGTAAGGAGACATGTCAGAATAAAAAGGTTTGGGAAAGCTGCGTGGCTTTGAGTAGTCATGGACATGTTTTATGGAGACTGCTCTCTTACTCATACTCCTGTAACAGCAGTGGATGATCTGCTTGACAGAGTGAGCTGAAGGGACAGCTCCTAAATGGTGACTGCAAATGCCAGGCTGGATGATTCAGCTGAGTGTGAACATGCATGCCTTGTTGCATGCTCAGACAGTATAAGTTTAGTGGCAATATCCTCTCGCAGCAGAGCAGCATAAATTAAGGTGGCCTTCACATGAAAAACTTACAGAATCCTTGAGAAATCTGTACCAGTAGAGTCCATTAGGGGATCCAGACCTTCTACAAAGGTATGGAAGGGGCATGGTTCTCTTTCTAAGCACATAAAGAGGATATAGGAAACTAAGTGGAGCTTTGCTGAACTTTGTCCTGCCTCTTCCAGGCTTTCAGACAAAGCACGGGCTCTCTCTCTCTTTGTTGGCAGTTGCTGCTCGCAGTCCAAGATGGTCTCCAGGCCTGTGGAACAGTGGATGTGGTGCACAGCACTGGGCCAGAACTGCATTGTCCGAGACCTCTGTCTACTCTTGAATGCTTTGCATTTTTTTATTCTCTTAGTGGAGGGATTAGCATTGAGAAGCCTACGTTGGTCAAAGCTCCTTTGTGGCCTTTTTAGCATCATGAATTTTCACGACCCAAACTGAAGGCTTGTCTCGGCATGGCAAAACTATGATTTTTCTCTCTCCAAGTATCTTCTTAATGTGATGCTGTTCCCTTGCTGTTGCCATGGTGCCGAGAAAGCTGTGTCAGATTAAAGGTAATTTGGCTGTTTTGGTAAACTGCTCTGAGCAGTGTGACTAAGTAGTGATAATCTCATTAAGTCACATTAAAACAAACCCAGAGCATTACAGGGGGGCATTTCATGGTGACCATCAGTGGGATGGTGATGTATGAAGTGTGGTTAATACAGGTCTTAATTGTTGCCTCCTCTGAATTTAAATGCGGTTTACACTAAATGTTGGGAAGTCTATATGTAGACAGTTCATTGCTTAATTAATGTGGCACTTAGCCAGAATCACAGGTCGCTTGATTATTTAAAAGCTTGGTTACAGATGTCTTGTTCTCCCATAGGATGCTCACTCACAAGGAGAGGTGGTGGCATGCCTGGAAAAAGGCCTGGTAAAAGAGGCAGAGGAGACTGATCCTCGAATCCAGGTTTCTGATCAGTGTAAGAAAGCAATTCTTCGTGTAGCTGAGCTCTCTTCCGATGACTTCCACCTGGACCGGCATCTCTACTTTGCATGCCGAGATGACAGAGAGCGATTTTGTGAAAATGTGAGTACTTCCTCTTCCTTTCTACAGCAATCCATTAAAAACCCTGAAATGTTTCTGGAAAAAGGAAGGGAAGGGAACTGTAGACTGGAGCCTGAGCGATACTGTGTAATACTGAAAACAGATACCTTGTAGCTGTCATTTTGCAGTAATTCCAGTATTAAATTCGCTCACCCAACAAACACGTGTTATTTCCAGTGGGTTAATGAACTGAATTGGCATAAATGGTTTAATGGGCATCAGAGCTGGTGTGACAGGGAGTGGGGGAGGAAAGGCAGAGGTGAGTGACCACTCCTTACTACAGCTGTGAGCTGTTGCACAGGGTAAGCCTGGTCTGACTGTACTTGCAGCACTTCTTATGCCTAGAGCATGAGCTGAAGAGCTGCATTGTTCAGTCTCAGATAGCTTGTATTAGCTGAGAGTTGTCTCACTAAAAGGATGATGAACATGACCAGATTTTTTAAAATGCAATAAAATTTAAAGGATTTTTATTGCGTAGAAGCTATCGGTGTCATTTGAAGTATTAACTCGAATATATTATTAGTTTTAAAAAATTCTCTTCAGGTGTAGTTTAGCCTGCTCGTTAAGTGTCACAGGTCTTATCTTTAATGGCAAATGTTACTGTTCTGTTTCACAGACTCAGGCTGGGGAAGGCCGAGTATACAAGTGCCTCTTTAATCACAAGTTTGAAGAATCAATGAGTGAAAAGGTACGTATCCTGGTGAGACAAATCCTTACTGCAAAAATCATCAGATCATTCCTCAGTCCAGGCTGCATTATTCTCTTCCAGTGTTAAGGAAAATCTGTCATCTTTGTAGCCAGATAATTGTCTGCTGTAACAAATGCTTTTACTTTGATATTTTTGTGTTTCAAGTTTCAGTCTTTAAAGTAAAGGATGTAAATAAATCAAAGCTTTTGGGTTGGTAATGTGGGGAGGCAGACATGGAGCTCAAGTGGTAGCATTGTGATTGACTCTTTAAAGTAGCAGTCACAGCATGCTGGGGTAAGCCTTGGATAAATGCTGTTCTAATTGTACAGATTAGAAACAAAAAGGAAGCTGTGTTTGTTTCACTTGTGTTTTCAAGCATCACATTCTGTGGGAAGGATGCACAGTTCAGTGACTGAAGTTTTCTTGATGTGGTTTTCAACAACAGCAAAAAAAGTTGCTCTAGAAAGCTAGTCCTGCAAAGTTTGTGTTTGTATAGGTGCTTTGTTAAGGCAGCAATGCCTTCAGTGATCTTGGAGGCAGCATCATAGGGTTTAAGATTATATGGAATTATAATCTGTCAGAAAGGATATGAAGATGAGTATTTGTAAAGATCTCGTCAAAGATGATCTGCTGAAGGAGCCCGATTCAGAGTGCTGCAGGGATCAGACTAATTTCCTTTTTGTTAAATGCATTAGCTGTCTGACAGCTTGGTTCCAATTAACAAATTCAAATCTGAACGAGCGATCGCTGAGGGCTTGAAACAAAGCTCCATTTTGTAGAAGCATGTTACTGAAATGAACTGCTGCTGTTGCTTAATCTCTTTTTAGTTACACAGAAACACCGGTAGTTTTTGAAGGGTGTTTTCCATGATCAGCTGACTGAGGTATGAATGTAAGATGTAGAGAGGTTAGACCAAGCCGCAGCAGATGACTTCGTAGAGAGGGGTGGATGCTCTGAGGACACAGTTTGCAGAGCAGAAGGAGCACTAAATGTAGTTCTCACTCTTGGAGGTGCCAAGGTTGGACCATCTGCCAAGTCACCAGTTTTGTAGAAACTGTTACCCAGCAAAGAGTCCCTCCTTGCCGGTGGCGATGGCGTCGGCTGCTGCATACACATGTAGCTAGCAATAGCTGCTGGTGGGTGGCTCGCTTTTTGTCATCCAAAACTGGTTCCAGGCTGTATCCAGCCTTTCCCTCCTTCAGGTGATGAGGTATCTGTGAGCCTTTATCTCCCTGTGTCCAGAGCTGCAAATTTGTCCAGTCCCAGGGTCTGAGACTGCACAGGAGCATGAAAGAGGGAGTGGGAATATCTTGGAGTAGGGCTTTCCAGGTCCTCAAGTAGGTATGGGAAGGAGGGAGTGAAGTCTAAAACCTGAGGTAAGGAAGTGGGGAGCGGGTTCTAGGGCTTTTCTGCTCCTTGTGCCAAGATTGCTCCCTCTTCTCCCTACCCGACATATTCACTGTTTTCCTTCCTTTCAAGTGGGCTGGGAATGGAGAAATTTGTTTGAGCTATTCTGAGTTATCTGCTGCCCTCAGATTTAATTTTCACATAATTTAAACCAAAGCTATGAAGTGTAGCAGTGTTTTTACAGGCCCTTTTTTGGATGAAATTTGGAGGGTTGTTCTTGCAGCTGCTGGGTTCAGGTTTGGCCACAGTGCATCCTCATGAACCTCACCAGTTGTGGAAAATGGCTAGAAATTCCCACGGTTAGACTGTTTTATCTGCTGTCATCCGCTCAGCGCGTTGCAGAACAAATCCGAGAAACGCACTATTTTGTAAATGCAACTGGAAAAAGTTATTTCTTGAGGGCATGGGGTGAGCATGTACCACAGCTGGGATAAATGTCAGCAACTGCTCCTAGTTACCACGAATGAGTCACGCTCTCAGCTGTAGTTCTTCACAAAAAGCTGGATGAATGTGCAGTTTTGAGAACTGCTCTGCAGAGAGCTGCTCCCTTTGAAACCCCTGATCTGTTGACCTCGGTGTGCATTGTTAACTGTGTGGTTTCAATGAGACAAATGAAATTTAGCTGCAGCCTAGCTTAAACGCATGAATTTAAAAGCATCAGTTTTCTGAGGTGCAACTTGAAAACTCGACAGCAGCAGCTCAAGCTCTCTGCCAGCAGCGCGCGGAAGCTCATTCCACCATCCCAATGTGTCTCCTGCAGTGTCGTGATGCGCTGACAACCCGCCAGAAGCTCATTGCCCAGGACTACAAAGTCAGTTACTCACTGGCCAAGTCCTGTAAAAGTGACCTGAAGAAATACCGCTGTAATGTGGAGAACCTGCCCCGCTCTCGGGAAGCCCGGCTTTCCTATCTGTTGATGTGCCTAGAGTCCGCTGTGCACAGAGGTAAGTGGAGTTCAAGACTTGCTGGCACCTTGATTTTAAAATGAGGGACCTTCAACTTCGTGTATTTACAGTCCTCTTCTCCAAGAACCTTTTTCCAAACTTTGTTTCAAAGACAAGTTTCCTCCTCGCGGTGCTTTCATCACTGTTGTTTTGACGATCAGAATAGCTGAGCAAACCCCTCTGCCACTGACTCCTTTTGTGCAGACAAGAAGTTTAAAATGCAAAATAGCAAATCCCACTTGGACTGCTGATGTGTAGCTGCAAATCCTTCTATTCACTGTGAATTCAAGCAGCTCTTTTCCTTCATTGTGTAGTAAGCATTAAATATGCTACAAGGTTAAAACACAGAATAGAGAACCTGTTTATCCTCACTCAGGGAAAACAGGGATACTCAGTCCTCTGCCTGCTGTAAGTAATGTCTTTTCTTGCAGTTCAGTAGCTTGGGTAAATGCCTTATCTCTCTGACTCTGGTTTTTCCCTATATAGAAGGAAGGTAAGTGTGAGAATATTATTTTTGATCATTTAAATTAATGTAAGCTGGAGGTGTCCTAACACCAGCTGCTGTTTCCAAAGGCATTAGAAGGCCCAGTGCAGCTGGACCATGCTAAAGGTTCTCTGTGCAATTGCCATAATGTGAAATAACATGTTGCATCCTCTAGATCTGCACTGGAGAACTGCTTGTTTTTCCTCTTGGCATGCAGCTGTGTG
The DNA here is from genome assembly GCA_013400655.1 of Mystacornis crossleyi. NCBI lineage: Eukaryota > Metazoa > Chordata > Aves > Passeriformes > Timaliidae > Mystacornis > Mystacornis crossleyi. The sequence goes on from VYZQ01019374.1 coordinate 85,351, forward strand.
GTTTGAGAGTGAGCAGCAGGGCTGCCTGCTGCAGTGCCTCTGGCATGGGATGGAAAGGCTGCCATAATTCCATAAGCAGTCTCTGCATTTGTGAGTTTGAATAACTCATTGCTTCTGATTGATGTGGAAATGATGTGCCCTGTTTATAGAAACGTTGTGGGATTTTTTTTTTTTAACTTCCCCTGCACTAGGGCAGGTAGTTCCCTGAATTACATGCAGAAAACTGCTGTTCAGTTATTTACTTTGATGGTGGATCAGGTTCTGCAGTGTCTCATGCATGAGGCATAGCCCAGGAGGAACACTAATTACTCCACACAGCACCATGTGTATGTGTTACCATGCCTGGCAGCCCCTGTTGGAGTGTCTTCTGTTCCATGGGGTGTTGTGCACATATGAGTAGGTTGTGATGGGGACTGCAGGAAAGCTTATAGCAGATTTAAGCATTCACCGCAGCAGGATTTCTGTGCAGCTGCAGCAGTTTGTTGGACACTCCATATACACTCCTGTTTTAGTCTGATTTTTGGCTTCTTGAGCATTTATGTGCTGTTGCCCTAGAAAACGTTTTCCTTGGAGAAAATGTTTAACCTGCTGTCCTGACAAGTTCCTCTCCCAGTTACCTACCAAGCTGGTGAGCTACCCAAGTGGAACTACAGCGGAAAGACGAGCCCTTGAGCATAAGGGGGGAAAGCTGACTTGTACTACAGAACTGCAGATCCATGAGTGATTTCAGCTGTTCTTCAGAAGCAACTCCTGTAACGTGAAATCCAAAATCAGATTCTCCTAATCTTTCAGGCGTTCTTTTTTAAAAAAAACTGTGTTAAAGCCATAGACTGGCTATATTTTACAGGGTTGTTTATATGACAGGAGCTACCATAACCACTGGTTTATTCCCCAGCACGAATGCTCCAGCACATTTGTTGCAGTCTGGTGTTGTTCAGAGTGTGGACATTGTCCCTGCTCTTCCAACCCGCTGGTAGCACAGGTCAAGAAGGGCTCTGCAAAGCATTGAAACTAAATCACATCATCTTCTCTTGGCTCAGGTCGACAAGTGAGCAGTGAGTGTCAGGGTGAAATGCTGGATTACCGGCGCATGCTGATGGAAGACTTCTCGCTGAGCCCAGAGATCATCCTGAGCTGCCGAGGGGAGATCGAGCACCACTGCTCCGGCCTCCATCGGAAGGGTCGCACAAATTCTCACTCCTCTCTCCATCTACGATGGTACGGTTTTTGTCTTCCCCCTTCTTAACTCTGTTATCCCAGAGGGGCTGCTGCTGTCACTGCTGGGCTCAGCCTTGGCCAGCAGAGGGTCTGTCCTGGAGCTGGCTGGCGTTGGCTCTGCTGGACATGGGGAAGCTTCTGGCTGCTTCTCACAGAACCCATCCCTGTAGGCCCCTGTGACCAAACCCATGCCATGCAAACCAGAGTCACTTTGGACATTTTGATGCTGACTGGCAGAAGGACTTGAAATGAGCTAAAGGAATGGGCCACATGGCAGCAAACACATCTCTTTGGGTT